>CANUEX010217643.1:0-14801 GCA_948099535.1 Jatropha multifida | reverse complement strand
AAAAATCAAAACCAAAATCCTTGACCTAACTTAGACCTAATTGGCAAAGTCTAATTAAACTAAAAGCATGACCATTATTAGTTGTAGGTGAAAAAAGAAAGGAGTACGGTAAATTTGTGAATTTATGTATTTCGTGTCATATTAATATCTAGAAATTTACAAGTCCAAGTACACGATACATCATCCGCAAAGTTTAAAGTGCCATAAAATTAAAATTGTAAAGTTCAAAGGTAAATTTATGTATTCAACCAAAATAAAAATAAAGATAAAACTTTGATATTAGTCCAATTATTAAGTATGCTTTTCTCAATCTTTTCTTTTATCAGAATACTTAAGATTTTGAATTTTTCGGATAAATCAAATAGAGGAACTTAATATTACCAACTTAAAACACATATTTTAGAATTTCAACAAAAATTTAATGTTATAATCATGGAATATTGTTTTTTTTAATAAAATTGATAGTTGATTGACAAAATATAATATATGTGTAGATCGTAATATTTCCGTAACAGGAATAATAAATATAAATGTAGATAATTGAAATCTTCTATCTAGAAATGATCTATGTGCAACATATTAATCTTTCTCATAAAAACGAATTATTTTCTAAATAGGATAACAAAAGAAACTTTTTGCAATTTTATCCTTCCAAGAACTTACTCTATGTTATGTCTGCAAAATAACTTAAAACACCAAACATTAATGAAAGACCAATTTTATATTTAAATTTGAATAGAAGTTAGAAATATCTATTCATATAAAATAATTATTATATTTTTACTTATTCTCTCTTATTCCATGAATAAAAAAAAGTCCTTTAGAATAATAAAAATGTTGAAATTTATTTCATTTTTTTCCCTCGAGGAAAATGATATTGGAAATTTACATGAAGAGCAGGTTAGTGGAAATTTTATTTTTCTAGCTCAGCTATTGACTTTTTTTTAAAAAAAAAAAATATAAATTCAAGAGGACCTTTTGGGTTTTCTAGAAGGGTGAATTCACTGGTAAGTTTGTTACCATGTGTTGGACCATAGAAATTGCAGTCAATTTTAACAAAGTTCTAAGGTAGACGAAGAGGGCTGCTGCCTTTCTGGTCCAATATTTAGAATAGACCTATGTATATTCTTACTTCTTACTCCTTATATTTTTCATTTATTAGGTAAGTCATCACTCTTTAATCAAGCTTCAAGGTGTAGTTATGATTAGGGGTAAGCAACTCCTGGTTTCCAATTAAGAACAAAATTACACCGATTCATTTTATCATATTTTTATAATTATTTTCAAATTTTGGTTACGGATCGATTTAGATATAAAAAATAGTTTGGATCTCTGTCTCAAAAAGATAATCTTTTTTATTCAAACAAAAGCTACTTTCTTTTTTTCATCATAATTAATCTTTAAATGATCTATTATACTCTTATTAAATTTTATCTTATTTTCAATAAATCTCATTAATCCTTATTTATTATTCTAATATGATAATTACTCATGTGTTATTTAATATACACACAATATAAAAGTTAAATGAATAAATTATCCTATAATCATAATAATTGCTCTCTGTTGTAAAATAATAGAAAAATAAAGAGAGAAGTAAAGAGAGAACATGGAGAGAATACGAGAGTGTTTCTTATTGATGAAAAGTTAGATATATATAGGTAAATAAGTGAAACTCTAATAGGACATCATAGAGTCCTACACAAATTAGCAAGATAGAGCTTTTACTAATTCCGAATACAGACTTCTAGCTCATATAGGACATCCATTAATTTCATAACACTCTCCTTGGATATTCATTCTTCAAAGAATACGTCTCGTTAAAATCATACTAAAAAAACTTTGTTGAAAAAATATCTTAGTGAAGTAAAAATACATTATTCTTTTCCAAAATATGTGATGAAATACTAATTCATTAAAAACCTTTACCAGGAAAGCTTGGTGGAAAAGATTTTAGTTAAAGGAAAAAAGAGTACAGTGCGTATTTACTCATTTTCATAAAGATATCACTTGAGATGTTTGAGTTTATGTAACCTAATTTCATATATCAATTCTTCAAAACTACTTATATAGTAGAAAATTTGTAGTAAAAAGTGCTTTGTTGAATATCGCTTTTGTAGTTTAACTTCAATATCACCATTCTTTTGTAAATTTTTGTAGATCATGACTAAAGAAAATTTTTTATAGAATATGCTCTTCTTGTTTTCTTTAATATGTCTTTCCTTTTAGATAGATGTGCATATGAAATACCATTTCCATATAATAATGTAGAAGTTTCTTTCTTGACAAGTAAACTACACGTACTTCACCTGTAAATGAATGATTTATTTATGATCTAACATAATGTGAATTAGATAATAACCTATATTCTCATAACCAATCAAATCTGATTTTAACATATTACTTATAATATAACCCATATATATCGTGTCATGGACATATAAAAAATACATATTTAACTTCACTTAATTTCTTCATATTCAAGAATTATATCTTGCAAATAAAATTTATAAAAAATATTTAAATCAAGTCATATGACTAGCAAGATATATTAGCGTCATCATTACACTAAAATATAGTACTTCAGTACCAATAAATTCTTCATAATTTTCTCAAAGTTGAAAATAAGCATATTCTCATCAAGTGACCTCATGACCATTAGCATCCACATAAAATCATTTTACTAACTTAGTCATATATATGGATTTATAGACAAAATTCAATTTATGAAATGCTCAATCTTCAAGTTGAGACAAAACTTTATATTCCGAATGTCTTTCATCTCAAACTCTTCTTTTAAGTTTGGAAGCTCTTCAAGACTTCCAATAATATTCATGAATCAAATACTGATAAAGACATGTTCAAATCTCTTTATAAAAAAAAAATTCATGAATATATAATAATATTATTATAATATTCTTTTAACAAATATTCATAAATTAAGAAAGCATCGTGCTCATGATGGCATATAAAGTAAAAAATCAAAAGTACGAAAGCATGCCACTTTCAACAAAAGAATATTTTCTTAGCCATGTATCATTAAAGCAATTATACTATATGTATTGGGATTTTTTTAATCCATTTAAAAATTCTGAATATATTTCTTAGGGTCTCATTTTGCTTGCTTCAAGCATTTTTCAATACTTTATGGATATCGATCATTATCTGCGAATCCATATAGAGCTCTATAATATTTAGTTGAATAAATTTCTCAAAAATTTAATTTTAAACAACTAAAATCCTTTAGGGATTTTCATATAAATATATACATCAAGTTACCCATATAAATAGACAGTCACTAATCCATTAGATACATTTTTGAGCTTCCATGAATTGTTAAACTAATCAAGTATCAAATTATAATTGCATCTACCACATGAGAGTATTTATCTTCATAATGATTGTTAGTTCTTTGTGAAAAACTTATGCAACAAGTTGTGTTTTATATATCATGACCCCATTTCAATCTCGCACAAATACATATTTCTATTTTTATTGGCTTGATATCTTTTGATGCCCAAAGTAAAATTTCAAAGCTTTACTTTTTAATAAATTAAATACCACATGCATACATTTTATTTTGGCCAATCAATTCCATGTCTATATTCTTTAATAGACTATGCTCAAGATCCTCTTAATCTTTCTCAAAGTAAGCGTTACCATAAAAATATTGTCGATACTTCATTTGTATCAGTTCCATATCTATTTTGACATGAATAATTTATAGAGATATCATAATACTCATTAGTTTCAGGTACTTAAGTTTCTTCAGAAAACTTATTAGTCATGTCTAGGTTTTCTTCTGAAATTTACTTTCTAGAACTTGACCATTTTAAATATTTACTCCTTTTCTTTGATTTTTATTTTTAGAATCGATCTACCGCACTTCAAGTTTGTTGTAATTCCTTAGCATATACAGTTTGTCCTTTAGAGACTTTAATTCAAATAGTAGCATTTATAGCTAGCATGTGAGATTTTATTATTTCCTTTTGGAAGTAAAATATATTTGATAACTAATTTGTAATAGTTTATAAATGAATTATCTGTTAAATTTTTAAAATCACACTGCCTTGTGTAAGGATAAAGATATAATAATGATAATTTTTTTTAATTAATTTATTCTTCTAATTGCTTATATTTTCCCTAATCGGAATCTATAATAATTAGCAGATTTGGCATAGATAACTTTTTTATTTGAAAGTTCTAGATAAATAAATGTACATTCATATCCACATATTTTTCAACCTCCTTCAAGACTCATCTTAGTGCGTTGTGGTGGAGCAATTAGAATATATGTCGAACATTAAAAAATTTTTTGATGGATAATATTTAGTTTTTGATCTAAAACCAATTATAAAGGAAAGAACTTATAATAACGTATTGACATGATGCGAATAAGTGTTACCAAGAGTAATAACATATCCCTCTAGTAAAACGAGGAGCTTTGTTCTCATTATATTTGTCTTGCAAGTAATTACAATCATTTAATAAATTATTATACTAAATCATTTTGAGTATAAACAAAAGCAACAATGAGTTGCACTATAATTATTTTAATTAACAAATATTATAATCATTAAAGGTCTAATGTGTAAATTCACTGTCATTCTCAAGATAAATTATTTTAATAGCATAATTTGGAAATAATGTGCTTAATCAAATTATTTATGAAAATAATTTCATCAACTTCAGATTGCAAATTAATAATCATATAATTATCTTTTGGATGCATTCACAAAATATCTAAATAATCCACATGATGGATGAACTAATCAATAATTTCACTTCATATATTTCAGAAAATGCATATAGTTCTTTTAAACTTTACTTAGTGGTTGCTCAATAATCAATTTGCTTTGAAAATAAACTAAACATGAAAAATTCATTAGAGTGGAAAAAACTTTTGATTCTTCCATAAATATCCATATCAAGATTATTTTTTTTTTCGCATCATTATTAATCAAGATAGTCCAGCCGATTATGTCAAATAATAAAGTACTTGAATTTGAAAATCTCTGGTTAACAACCATATTTATTTCAATCATTATCATCATATGGTATCCATTTTAATGAATATCTTTGGGAAAGTGCATAATGCATAAAATTCATTATTTTAGGTAGTAATATTTGTTTTCTTTAGCCTTTAAATATTCTTTTACTACCAAAGCTAAATTTGTCTTTCAATATTTTGGTGTACAACGAATATTTGCATGCCACATTATTTGTACTACTTCTAGTAGTAAAATTTATTTGAATTAAGTGGCTACTATAATTGCTAAAATTATTACTTTAACTGTGATCTTATTAATATTTTTAATAATAAGTACGTCTTTGTCATTATTCACGATCAATATTATATTATTGCTTTCATTTCAGGAAATGCATCAGATCCAGTTGGATGGATCTCATTATTTCCATGTCCATTACTATATATTATTCTATTCACTTTAAGAAATGAAGCAAATCCAATTGGCAGGTCTTCATGATATTTATTAAGAGCTCTTTATTTCGCTTGATGACAAAATGATATTTATTCTATTCACCTTTTCTCTCTATGTTAGTGCTTCATGAGCATATTTAAGGCATAAATATCATTGATAAATTTAGATCAAGAGCTAAAGATCCATAAAAGAAAATTAATGTTTTGCAATATTTTGATTAGATTTTAATTTCTATCCTTGATTTTCATGACCAAGATCCATTACATCTTGTTCATAATAAATAATTTGTGTTCATAATATCAACGGCTACAAATTCAAGATTTACAGGATTTAATATTATAAAATTATTATAATACAATAATTATATTACATATAGGCAATAAGGTTATAATATAATTCACTGAAATTGAACATCAATATGATATAATTAATGTAGAAATTTAATAGACATTGAATCTACGTAATAAAAGAAAGTTAATAAGTATTAGTATGTATAGCAATCTATGAACAATAATAGCATATATATGATTTTTTAAATATTGAAATAAATTGTTTTTTTGGGACATGGAAAGGACGAAATAAATTGTTATACTGTTGGATAAAAAAACAAAAAAGCAAAAACTTTTGAATAATTAACGACTTATACGTGAAAGGCAAAATCAACAACCTTTGATCTTGAATAAATATATGTGGAAGTCAACAGGTGAAACTCCAAAACTAATCTTTTCAATTTTTTTTAATTAAAACAAATTTTAATAATAATAATAATAAAGTTATTGCATATTTCTTCTCCACCGTTTATAGAGTTTAAGGGTACGTAAAAAGAACAATATTTATATATATTATCAAAAATAAAAAATGTGAGTATTTACTAAGTTTAGTCATTTTCAATGCAAATTAATTAAACTTAGATAATTAATTAAATTTGGTTGGTGCAAAAAGTCAATAATAGATTGATGAGTATATCTCATATTAAAGTAAGGATATAATAGGAAAAATATATATAAATTTATAATTTTAATTAAAATAATTATTTTTTTAATCCCGAGTAATTTTAGGTTAATCTAAACTTAACAAGAACCAAATCGAAATATAAAATTTTTTATTCTTTTTTTGTTAAAGTCGAAATCAAATTAAATACACTAAAAGTCAAACTATACTGAAACAAACAGATCGACTACATTTAATTTGGTTGATTTTACATGTAAAAGTGATACATGTTGCAGGATTTCAAACATGGATTGTTTCGAAATTTTAAATTTGGATAGACACTGAACACTTATTTGAAGACCCAACTGCGATCATAGTGGGCAGGTATGAACACGGTTTGGTTTCAAATTGGAGTCGAATTAATTAAAACCGGAACTAAATCATGATCCATGCTTTTTAGTTCTAAATCATAATCAAAACCATATATTTAAGATTCGTTCTGATTCTTTATTTAATTTCAGTTCAAATCAGAATAAAATTGAAATCGGTGATTTTAAAACCATTTTATAACTGTCTAAAAACAGTTTGATTTCGGTTTTACTTTTTTTAAAACTGAAATTACTGGTTTTAAAATTGAAACCGGCTGTTTTAGTGTCAGTAGTCAACACACTCTTCCAATTCCATAACTTAAAAAAATTAACTTAATTAATTATCATTATTAGATATATTATAATTAGAAAAAGATTCCCTTAGCAACTAGTTGTATGCATACATTGAACTGCACGGCATTACAAATTGGAAATTATACTCTTAATTAGTGTACTTCTAGAACTGTGGACCCATAAGAAAATTTTGCTTTATTTCTTTGAATTTGTTGTGAAGTTACAACTACATGACAATCGTTTATTTACTTTTTAATTTATTGACATCATTTTCATGTTTTTATTTATTTATTTATTCAATGGTATGCAGCAAGTAATTTTCCTAATAACTTTTTTCGTAACTTCCAGTATTTTAATTAAATCAAAACAGTACCTCAATTATTTATGATGTTCGAGGCGTAGTATATATATCGCGCTAGACTCACAAGAGCAAACTTTTTTCGTGCAATTTTTTTCATCTATAAAAATAGAATACTCGATTTTTTATTTTAAAAGACATAAATTTTTTTCACTCAGACTAACTCTCGTTTATAATTATTAATAATTAGATACAAATTTATATTAGGGGATATTAATTTCATAATAATAAAAAATAAAAAATTGTAGATGCTGTTAAATAATTACCTCTTGACCTAAGCAAGCATGTCATGTATATTACCTCTTGCTTTTTTTTTTTTTTTTAAAAAAAGGACTTCTTGCTTGCTCTTGGACTTCTTAATTAATTTTTATATGATTAATAATAATTGGATATAATTTATTTACATGTATATATTTATGCAAAAGGAATTGTAGTTGTGGAAGTCAATTATTTTATAAGCCATTACAAAATGGAGAGAAGTAAATATATTAACAGAATACCATGTTGACTGGCCTTTTTGTAGCTCTTTTCTTATTTTTCTTTTACCTCACAACAAACTTCCAATTCTTCTTTAGCAACAATTTAAAATGCAGCTCTTTTCTATGGAATTAAAATACTTATTTCTACTTTGTGCATACTCATTACTCATAAATGCAGTTCAAGAAACCTCATTACTTTGTTTAGTTTATAAATGAATTCGTAGACTAAATCTTGCCGACTCTAATCTTTATTACACTGGTTGAATATAGTATTTTTGACTATACACCAGGAAAAAAAAAGAAAAATAAAATAAGAACAATTTCATTCTTATTTTCATTGGTTTAGCTGTAGATGGAGTCATGAATCTGGAGCTAGAGGGCTTTTGAGTATTATGTATATAACAAATTAAAAATGTCTACTTCATAAGAACTATACAACAACCCACACCAATCCTTGTGTTTAAAGAGATAGGGTTGCATGAATATATATCTCACTGTACTCTACTCTATTGCCACATCACAAACACAAATATGATTGAACCAATCAACGAACAGACCGACCTCACAAGCTCTTGTTGGGTAGCTAGCTAGCTCCTACCCATAAGTCACGTAAAGGCCACGTATATATCATATTATCATATAACCCTTTGATTTTTAAGTACTTCAAAAGAGAATTTCAACTTCTTCACTGCTAAGTTATGTGTCAGCTTTCTTAAGGACAAGTGCTCCTCCTTTCTTCTTAAATCTATGGGTCACACATAATTATAATCCATCTTGTTAGCAGATACAAACTCGACTCAATTATTATTGAAAATTTTAATATATTTATATTTTTGTAATATTCCCTCTTTCTCTATTTTAAAAATAATATAATAATAGAATATATCAGTCCTCGAAATGCGTGCAGTCCGCTATAATTTATCTAATTAAGTTGATCCACTTTCATACTACCAAGAATCTTCTAGAAAAACCTGAAGATACCAGGAAAAACACACTGCTCGCCCACCAACTCGGTCTCCACTCGGCTCGACTCAGCAACAAGGTCATGCTTACGTGTTCTCATATCTTGTTCAATTTTTATTTTTCACACTTTCAATTATTTTTTTCCCAAAAAATCCATATCCCTTTCGCTTCCTTATACGTCAAGAAGCGAGGGCACTAACGTCATTCTAGAAAGGTCAACTATAAAAGTCCACACTTTTTTATAGTTGCATGCTGCACAAGTTAAATAAACATATATCCAAACTTTATAAATACCTTAACCCTAACTCCTCTTCATAGTCTTTCCTTTCCGTTCCTTCAAAACTCTTTCCTCTTTCACACTTTTCAGTTCAGATCTAATTGTAAACCATGAAGAGAAGCTTTTATAACACAGAGATCGAAAGTATAACCATGGCGAATTGCTTGATGCTTCTATCACAAGGGAAGGAAATGCGATTTCCTTCCTTTGAAGCCATGAAAGACACTGGCCTTAACTCGCCAGGTCGTGTTTTCGAATGCAAGACATGCAATAGACAATTTCCATCGTTTCAAGCCCTCGGCGGGCACCGTGCTAGTCACAAAAAGCCTAGGTTGATGGGCGGAGATGGAAGCTTAGAGAATCAAACGTCGTCGTTGTCATCGTCTTCTCCGGTCAAACCTAAGACGCATGAATGCTCAATCTGTGGATTAGAGTTTGCTATAGGTCAAGCTCTGGGAGGTCACATGAGAAGACACAGAGCTGCCTTAAGTAATAATAATCATAACAATGGAGATGATAATCAAGAGATTAGTGCAGAAGAGAAAGTGATGGTTCCTCCTCCAATTTTGAAGAAGTCAAATAGCAAAAGGGTTTTGTGTTTGGATTTGAATTTGACTCCATATGAGAATGATTTAGAATTCTTTAGGCTTGTTGGTAAAGAAGCTCCCATGGTTTTGACAGTTTCTTCTAGATCTTAATTAATTAATTAATTAAATTACATGTAATTAGTCTCTCATAAGATGGTAATTAATTGATTATACCTTATATAAAATTTTTGAATTTCCTTTTTTTTTTCCTCCTCCTTTCTATGTATATAGGATTCAGTATCTTGTATGTAAATATTTATTCATTTGTTTATAGTACAATTATATATTTTTTCCTTTTTTTTATAAGTTTAATAACTCCTCTTTGCAATTTATCTCGTAGAGATGAGACAAGCATGATGTCACATGTAAGACAATTTTATGGGTGACTTACTTTATTGACAAGGATTATACTATAATTAATTATCATCGGCCAGAGGATATCTGATTTAATTAAATTCCATCTTTATAATTAATATTTAAGTGTGTAATGTTATCCTTTAGGATAACTTTTCTCAAACCCGAGAATGACAGTGACTTGTATAAGATTTTTCTTTTTAACCGTATGCGATAGCTTTTAATTATTTATGCTAAAAAATCAAAAATAGTAAACTATACTTGAGAATTTTTTATTTATTTATGAGTTTGTCTTAGATTGGACTAATAAGACAATAAACAATGAATAAAAAATAAAGAAAAAAGGAAATTAGTTTTCTGATTTTTCTATACATATCTGTCTTTATTTTTATTATTGTTGTTTTGTCTTCATTTTTTAAGTTTTTGATTTTCTTATTTGTAAGGATTTGATTTCTTCTATATGAGGTTTATTACTAAATAAACTAACGATATTTAATTTTATTTGGTTTGAAATTTTAAATCTTGATTTATAGGTGTGTGTATTCGATCAATAGGGCCACATAATGTGGTACGGTCCTTCGTTGACACATGCATATATAGTGGCAAAAATTCATCTGCATTCGTCATATGATGTAAGCTTTTGGAAAAACAATTCAAGCATAAAAAATCTCGAAAAATTATTGTTTTGCCGTCCAAATTAATTAAAAGTCAAATCATTTGTAAATGGAAGTATTTAATGTTATTTTTTTAATTTTAATTTTGTTATTAAAAAGATATAAATTTTTGTTAATTTATTAAAATATCAACGAACTCTATTAGCTATTAATAATAAATTTCTAGATATTTGTAGTATTTGATGTTATTATTAATGAATTAAAAGGATAAAGAAAGAAAGAGCCCATTAAAAAAAATGAAAAGGGAAAGAAAAGAAAGAACTAAGGATATGTATAAATGTTAGCAAGTCTCTTAGCTTTCTCCAAGGTTAGATGTTTAGGAATGATTGAAGATAATTGTGTCAGTGTCTATCTTCAATGGTATTAAAGAAAAAATTAAAAGCGAAAAAAGCAAAATTACAGTAAAAATTCAAACCTACTAATAATTAGAAAAATATATAAAGCAAATAGAATACGACACCCTGAGATTAAATTAAGAAAGAAATACGTAAAATATTTTTTCAAGTAATAAAAGTGAAAACTAAACTTTTCATTGTCTAACGTTAATTTAAGTTCTCATGCTAACAAATTATCTAATAATCAATTATTTTTTAATAGACATAACTATGTCCCATTTTTCTTTACTTTTTAGAACCCGACCGTATTCGGCAACAACTTTTTGGATAGTTTTTAGAATTTTGATTAATTAAAACGTTGAACGCTGCTTAAAAAGTTATTTGATAATATAACGTTTGGACTAGATTTTAGAGACTATAGTAGTTTTTTTGCGAAAAATTAACTCATGTAATGTTTAACGAAACGCTATTCAAACAGCTAACAGCTATCAAAACAATTAATTTTGCCGAGGAGACCCTTAAAATTAAAATAAATTTTATAATTATGTTTTCTTTTTTTATTATATATTTTTTCTTTTTTTCTCTACTGATTTACGTAAATATCATTTATTTATTTATTTAATCTACTTGAGTATTATATTTTATTCAATTGATTATGTACATAATAATCAAGGTTATTGTGACTTCAAAATTTAAAGATTAAACTGAGAATTTTTTTCTTAAATTTTGGATTTTGAAAATTTTATTATTAACTAAAATCTTTTATAGTTGAAGAGAGGAGATATTTGATAATTCAGAGAATTTATAATAAAGTGAAAAAAAAATTTAAAAAAACAACTTCAAAGAAACAACTAATTAAAAATTAAAAATTGTCTCCTATTTTTATTAATTAAAAAACTAGAAACATAAAATTATAATAAAGGATTATAATTATTACATATCTTCAAAATGCCTTAAAATAAAATAAAAATATTTTATTATATATTAGAAATTGTAAAAATTAAATTATTTATTTTTTCTCCCTACCAATTTTTTATTCTCCCCCAAGATTTCGGAGAGTAAATCCGCCAATATTATCAAAAACATAGGATTCATCTCCCTTATCTTTGTACAACCTCTATTTCCTTTTTAGTTGATTGTTCCGTTAGATTCAATGTACGAGAACCTTAAAACTTAGGTGTTCGAAATAGGTACGCAACCGCCTTAATAATTGTATTAATTGCATATTAGATAAAATTCAAAAAATAAAAATAAATATGCACCAAACTATAGTCCAGTGCTAGCTGCATTTACGACCTTCTATCAATTCTGTTTCTTCTTTCATTAGCAGACATTGGTGAGCTCTAACCGATAGTTATCCCTTTTTTTTTTTTTCTTTTTTTTTTAAATATTGAGATTTATTGTTGCACATATCTTAAATTTTACTCTTAGATCTAATTTTAAATTATTATTATCGTTTTTTATTATTTGGATAATTATGCAGAAAAAAGTCCGGATGTAGAAGGAAGAAACACAAAGACAATCAGATAAAATTTGTAAGAAAACTATGAAACCGAATATTTATCATAAATAGGACAAATATTATGTTCCGTTAATTAGAATAAATATTTCAAATTAAAATTATATTTTTTTATTTTTTATTTGACTTTCTAAATAAAGATATAGAAATATAATAATTTGTATTTCATATAATATATAATTTAGCAGACGTGGCGTCTAATTCAAATAATTATTTGATGACATATTTACCCATTAAACATCAAATAATTCAAATTTGGACACCACTAATTCAATCATTTTTCTGGCGAAAATCCAGTTCTGTAATCTTCATTCTTTTTAAGGATAAGTCATTTCAAGTTTCAATCAGTTGCAGATAGCAATTATTTCATTATTTTTCTTTTTTTAAAAATCTATTTTAGTCCCTAAAATTTTATATAAAATACAATTGGGTCCCTTACTTCATTTCTGGATCCATTCAACACTATGATATCGTTTGGAACAAATGAACTATGATTGTAGAATTCATTTGTAAATGAATTTCAAGTAGAATTCATTTGCAAATGAATTTGTCATATTTGGTATGCTACAATTTAAAATGAGAAATTTAATTAAATTCCACAAAATTATGTTTGAAACAATTCTTAGATGAAAATTCATTTGTCTTTATTTTCTAAAATAACCTTAACATAATAATTTAATAAAAATACTAATATAAATAAATCACTCATATTCCACCATAATTAATTAATTAAATTTTAAAATTTCAAATTTCATGTCCTTGCAAATGTTTAAATTTTATTTTTATAAATAGATTAAAATATATTCAAAATTAAAAATTCATTTAGATTAGTTATGTACAATAGCAACTTCATATTTTTTTTAAAAAAATATTAAAAAAAATAAATGAGGACAGTTTAGTCAATAATATTTCAGTGAAAGAGCAACTTAGTCAATATAAATGTCAGTGAGTTAATACATGGAATTCATTTGCAAATTTCAATAATTTTAATAGGATTTGAACTAAGTTAATCCAATTCCATGAAATTCAATTCATAAAATTTAAATTCATATATTTTTTCATTCAAAACACAAAATTTTAGATTTTCAAATTTTGTGGAATTCATTTGTTCCACATAAAATTCAAATACTTATTTTATAGACACAAATGGCCCCATTTGATAAATTAGTAAAACTAGCTATTAAATCTTTATTTTAAAAAACATAACTATAAAATCGCTAATCTATGATTCTGTTAACATTTTAGTCATTTCATTCAAAATATTATTTTTTATTATCAATTGACCGAAAAATTTATCTCTAAATTATAACAATCTAACTATTAAATTTCTAACTTATCATTTATATTAATAATTCGATCATTATATTTTGTACAGAAGAAACAAAGTGTTAAATAAAATTATATTTTAGAGACTTTATAGTTAGTCTTTTGAAATAGAAGTCGTCGTGTATTCATTTGATTATAATTTAGAAATTAATTTATTTTTTTCTCTTTTAAAAATATAATATTTTATTTTTATATTTTACTTCCGTTGCATTGTTAAATCATTCCGTTAATTTTTAAAACATTTTTCATTAAAAAGTACAAAAAAGATGCGTTAATTCTTTTCTCATGTACCCTTATGTTAATCTACATAACGATTAAATGATCCACGTTAAATTTTCCTTGAAATTAATAAATATTGATTAAATAGAGTTTTATTGAAAGATTGAAGGTTGATAGGTTAATTTTGTCGACGTTAAGATTTATTTGATTATAATATATTAGTTTGACTATTATTTAACGATAAAAAAATATTAATAAGGATAAAATAATAAATTTTAAATATTATTCTAACGGAAGGAAGGAGTATATAATAATAATAATAATAATAATAATAAAGTAATTTTAGTATTTTGGGTTGAAATTTTCCTAGTAAAGTTAAAACGATACGTCTCTACTATGCGTGATTCGAACAATGTTTTGTTTTGTTAGTCAAGCCAAACCACCAAATTGACTTGGCCTTTATGGCCGTTAAAATGGTTTAGAAATTTAAATTTGAAAACTGCGTCTGGATTGTATTCAATATTTCTAGGTATTAGTATGACACGAAATACATAAATTCACAAATTTACCGTACTCCTTTCTTTTTTCACCTACAACTAATAATGGTCATGCTTTTAGTTTAATTAGACTTTGCCAATTAGGTCTAAGTTAGGTCAAGGATTTTGGTTTTGATTTTT
>CANUEX010217546.1:0-10627 GCA_948099535.1 Jatropha multifida | reverse complement strand
AATAAATAAGCGACTTGATCTATGAACGTACGTTGTTGTAGGGCTAATGAACTCATGGAATTTTCCAGTACTAGAAAACATGATAAGAGAAACCTTAGCATCACAAAGAACAGTGAGTTCTTGAGCTTTCTTGAAAATACCATTTCTTCTCTTGGAATAAGTAACCTGTCTGTTGGTAGAGTTTTCGATTCGCTTGATCTCAATCTTTCCACGACCCATTTTTCCTTTCTTCTCGATAATCAAAACCCACTATACAAAATGAAGGGATCTGATAACTGTTTTGTGTATAGAACATGGGCTTTTCATGATTCTTGAAGATAAAAGAGCAAAAGAAAACAAGAAAATGAAGAAAAAGACGAGTTTCCATTTCAGGATAGTAAAGCGAAAGTGGGTTGTTGTGTAACTAAGAATACCTGCTAAATTTGTGAAAGTGAGAGTTTCAAGATAGGGTTAATAGTAGTAACGTGTCATGTTGGGAAGTCCAATGAAGAAGACAGAACATTGTTACAAAGTACAATTTTTGCTATGCGATTGACAAGGCATTTCCTTAAACCTCTTTAAATAAACGATTACGTTAGGTAAAGCTAAATGAATGTAATATGATGAGAACATTTTACACATGAAGGAATATAATGAACCAAGAAAATAATTAATTATTGCTTTTATGTTATGGGTTCAATCTTTAATTTAGTGAGAAAGATAACACAGTTATGGTCAAAAGCCTAGTAAGTACAAATCAATTTTATTATCAGTGTAAAGCTTGAAATGGCAATGTTATACTTGTGTACTGCTTTTTTTTTTTTGCAAGATTTATATTGTTGTTGTTGGCACTTTGGAATACATTTGCTCTGCGAATATAGGATCGTATAAGCAATAAAAAATATTATCGTTCCATAGAAATTGGAGAACAGAATATATTAAGAAACAGATTATTAATTTTCTAAATTTGACAATTATTAGGAAGACTCGATAAAATGAAATTGATTTAAATTAAGTTGCAATTTAAATTAAATAAATTCAAATTAACATTAGCAAGTGGAAATAATCGAAAGTAAATTCAAACAAATAATTATAGCTAGCTAAGGATCTCTATTAATTCTTAGTGTAAACCACGATAGTTGATTTTTGATGTCCAAATTTATCTTTTGAGTTTAAATGGATCATTACAACCACATGACATCTACTCTCTTAGCTTAACATGATTAAATGTTATTATGCAAATTCCTGAAGGAGAACCAACTTAGGGTTTCCAGATTCGTCTCTTGAGTTTAAATGGAATGTTAAAATCATGTGACATCTACTCTTGTAACTTAATAAAATTAAAATTCATTAAGCTGGCGTAATTTCTTTTTACCCTCATAGAACTTAATCTATCTCTAAGTCTAAAATTCAAAGTTTAATTTGTGGAATCTAATCTAACTTGTCAATCTCTCCATCTAACAAACAAATCTAAAGTCGTGCAAATATAAATATCGACATTATTCACAAACATCAAATTCAACATATTAAATCAAGAATTTAAGCATTTAGACATAAATCAAACTATTTAATGTTGTATTTTAAATTAATAGATAAATCTCATAACTAGATTTTAATAATTTTTTTAGCATTATTACAAATATATCAATCAAAATAAAATACCCAAAAGGAATAAATTACATAAGTAACAAATTTTGGTGTTTATTTAGTTGGTTGGTTGAACACAGTGCTCATGTCCCTAGCCCTGGGAAATTGTCATTTCTCTTACTGCCACACTAGTGGCTACTGACTCTCTCTCCTATTTGGCTGATTTCTTTTATTGGCCCACTCCTTACTTCTTATTCTCCTATGCTCAGCAACAAGTGCCAAAAGAGTGCGACATTGCAAATCCTTTCTTCCTTCTTTCTCTCCCTCGGTGCCTGATCCTTTTGTGACTAAAAGATCATTGAGTAGAACGAAAAAGCTCCTTTCTAAATCCCAACCCGCTCCCTTCACTCCCAATTCCCTCCCCCTCTCTTCTTCTCCATCTCCCTTCCCTCCGCCCCTCCCTTGTAGCCCTTTAAACTCTCTCTTAAACCACCCCTGCCCTCTTTCTTCTTTTTCCGGTAATGATTCACCAAACCATATATTTCAGATAGTATTTCTAGAAGCCATGGGTCTACATGTGATTCTTCAAAGTCCGAACCAATTGAGGACATTCGTGAAGCAAAAAAAACATAGGAGCTTGGGAAAAATCTGAGATTGGAGTTTGATGGCCCTGAGAATAAAATGGTGGATGCTTTGGTAGAGTTAGGGAGGTCCTAATTGCTGTTTTAAAATAAAATAAGCTATTCAGGTGCTCTATTTCTTTTAATGATCTTTCCCAATATTTTGTCTATTAATGTTCGGGGTTTAGGAAGGAAAGGCAAGGCTAGAGCTATTAAAGACCTTGTACAAGCAAAAAATGAGGGAGTTTTATTCATGCAGGAAACTAAGAAGGATAACTTTGACAGTAATTTTCTTAATAAACTGTGGTACGACTCAGACTTCAGCTGGGTTTTTCTTCCTTCCACTGGTTCGGCTGGTGGTATTCTTACTATATGGAACTCTAGATGTTTCCTTAATTCAAGTTCTCTATCAGGCGATGGATTTCTCCTTGTCTCTGGCTCTTTTTTCCATTACTCAAATCGTGTTCACTTGATTAATGTTTATGCACCTTGCGATTTACTTAAAAGGAAACATCTTTGGGATGAACTACAAGCTTTAATCCTCAGTTTATCTGGGCTGATTTGTATCGGTGGCGATTTCAATGCTGTGTGTAATTCTTTAGAAAGAAAGGGTTGCAGAGATGGCACCGTTAGCACTAAAGATTTCAATAGTTTTATTGCTTCCTGCGGATTGAACAACATTCAGCTTCTTGGACGCAAGTATACATGGTCAAACGCCGATGGCTCTAAGATGAGCGGAATAGATAGATTTCTCCTTTGTTCCAACTGGATTGCTTCTTGGACTAACTCCTCTTCTAAAGGCTTAAGTAGATTTTGCTCAGATCACTGCCCGATCCTACTCTACTCTAATTCGCTTGACTGGGGGTCCAAAACCTCTTCGATTCTTTAATCACTGATGTGATCACTTCGAATTCCAGGATTTAGTTAAGGGTGTGTGGCTCTCCTCAATTCTTCGATTGGGGTGCTTTTGTGTTGAAGGCCAAACTTAAAGCTCTCAAACTATCTCTAAAAGCCTGGAGTCAGAAAACCTTCAATTCTCTCAATCATGACATTTCTGAAACAAAAGAAACTTTGGCTAATCTGGATTTGAAGGCTGAAATTGGCTCTCTTATCTTTAAGGAAGCAATTGACCCTTAAGCTCATCCATCTTTAGAGAGTTCAAGAAAACACTTTGAGGCAGAAAGCTAGAGTTCTTTGGTTGAAAGATGGCGATAATAACTCAAAATTCTTCCACGCCTTCTTAAATAAAAGAAGAGCTAGAAATCATATTAATGGTTTACTTGTTAATGGGAGTTGGATTTATGAAGTGCCTTTGCTAAGAGCTGCTGCCAAGTCTTACTTTGAATCAATTTTTGATTCCACTTCTATTCCTAGACCAAGGCTTATTTGCTATCTTCCTAAAACTCTCTCTTCAGGGCAGGTTCTTTCCTTAGAAGTTGAATTTTCAGAGAACGAAATCAAATCGGCTTTGTGGAGTTGTTGTTACTCAAAAGCACCTGGTCCCGATGGATTCACAATGGCTTTTTTCAAAAAATGTTGGTATCTCGTAAAGGATGACATTATTCGTTTCTTCAGTGACTTCCATCGGAATGGCAAGCTTTGCAAAGGAATCAATTCAAGTTTCTTGGCTCTTATTCCCAAAATAGCTTCTCCTCAGGAATTCAAAGATTTTCGTCCGATCTCTTTATTTGGCAGCTTATACAAGCTACTAGCCAAAGTGCTATCTTTAAGGTTGAAGACAGTTTTGGATCCTTTAATAGGCGAGTCTCAATCAGCTTTCATTGAAGGAAGACAAATAACAGATGGGGTCCTTGTTTGTAATGAGTTAATTGATGATGTGAAAATAAAAAAGAGAAAGGGAGTGAATTTTAAAGCAGATTTTGAGAAAACATTTGACTTAGTTGATTGGAATTTCCTCCTTAATATGACGGAGAGCCTTGGTTTCGGTGCTAAATGGAGATCATGGATATTAGAATGCCTAAGTAGCTCCAGACTTTCCATTTTAATTAATGGCTCACCCACTCCAGAATTTCAAATGTGTCGTGGTCTAAAGCAAGGAGATCCACTCTCCCCCTTTCTATTCCTGATTGCTGCAGAAGGTTTAAATTTCTTACTTCGTAATGCTCTACTTAAAGGTCTCATCTCAAGTGTAAAGCTAGGCAACGAGCTCATAACAATCTCTCATCTTCAATTTGCTGACGATTCTGTCATCTTTAATTCAGCAGATAGCAATCAATTTTCAAATATTAGAAGAATTCTCCTCTGTTTCCAGTTGCCCTCCGGACTAAAAATTAATTTTTCTAAGAGTAAACTGTTTGGGGTTAATATTACTGATGAAGAACTTAATCTTTTTGCAAGTTACCTTCGTTGCTCCACTGGTAAGCTTCCTACCTCCTATCTCGGAATTCCAGTTGGTTGTAATCCTAGAAATGCCAAGGTCTGGAAGCCAGTTATTGATAAATTTGAATTTAAACTTGTTAGTCGGAAAGCTCGCTACTTATCCTTGGGGGAAAGCTTGCTCTCATTAAATCTGTCTTTTCTTCCTTGCCATTGTACTATATGTCAGTGTTCAAAGCTCCAACTTTAGTTATTAAAAAAATTGAAAGTTTGCAACGTCGTTTCCTTTGGGGCAAGGGGCTGGATAATGAACGTCCTTTGAATTGGCTTTGCTGGAGTCAAATATGCAAAAGAAAAAATTTAGGTGGTTTAGGATTTTAAGATTGCAGAAAGAAGAATACAGCTTTATTGGACAAATGGTGGTGGAGATTTAAATCGCAGAAAGGTTTCCTATGGAGAAGAGTCTTAGAGGTAAAATATGGTCCTTCTGCTCAGCTACAATCTGAAGTTCAAGCTAATTTTTGAAAAAAATTATCTCCTATCTGGAAGGAAATCGTTAGTCTTGGCTGCAACTCTTCTCCCTTGCATAATTTTTTCTTAAATGGTTTTCGATAGATTCTGGGAAACGGTCGTTCCATTTGTTTTTGGCTGGATATATGGTTAATTGATATTCCCTTGAAACAAGCCTTTCTAAGACTTTATAAAGTTTCTTCGCAGCAGTCTTAATCTGTTCGGTCATGTGGTTCCTTTGCTAATGGTATTTGGTCTTGGGACTTAAGGTGGAGAAGACCTTTGAGAGTTTTAGAGTTGAACCTTTTAAATCGCCTACTCGTTAAAGTGAACTCTATCTCTGTTCTTCATAATTCCACTGACAGAATCATTTGGGCTTATGACAAAAAGGGGGCATTTTCCACTAAAAATATCTTCTCCCTTCTTGATGATCCGGGTACTTCTACTGCTTCTTTTGATTTTTGTGTTCTTTGGAATTACTTCTTACCTTCAAAGATATTTGCTTTTGCCTGGAAATGTATATTGAATAAAATCCCCGGTCGTTCTAATCTTTTATTGAGGAAATTTTTGAATTCTGCCCAAGATCTGTAGTGCCCATGTTGTCTTTCAGTTGATGAGGATATTACTTGGACTTTAACGGCAACAAGACTTCAAGGGCTTCCGTTTGCATTGATTAGGTGCCCATTGAGTCATAATTGGTCCACAACTTTGCAAAATGGAATTTTATTTCTATTTTGATATTCAAGATAAAGTTAAATTTAATTAAAAAATGTTAAAATAAATACATATTTTGTTGTTATCAATTGTTAACAGAGAGTAAAGACGGTTTACACTCTTTTAGAAATGGGAAAATCATTAGTTTTGGTTAAAGACATTTTGGTCAAGGATTCTATAATTATTGCGTTCAAGTGAAGTTCATGAGTCATTAATGGAAGTATTCAGTGAGTAATTTTAATTTTTTTATTTATTTTTATAATATGCAAATAAAAAAGAAAAGATTAGCTACTACATCATTTAGGATAAGTTATGTTCATGAGCCAGAATGTTAGGAGTGTTTAATCCCTTAAGAGTTTGTAATTGTTAATATGAAAAATAGATTTTTTGTTTTAGCTGAGTTTGATCTTTAGAAGGAATATGAATTATCAAGTGTCTATCTATATTTGTTTCGACGCTTTATACAGGGAAACAGGAGATGGGGTAGTGGAGAGTATCCATCCACCCTTAACCGTCAAAATATCTTTTTTAGTTGAAGATTTTTGGGTACGGTGGGATCAAGTTGATTTTATAGGACTTATTAAATATATTTGTACATTAGAATAATAAGACATTTTATTTTATTATTTAGAATTACCTTCTTTTATAGATAGTAACAAGAGACATATGTTTAATTACTTAAAAGATAGACTTTGAAATCATATTAATTCTATGGCTAGGAAAGAGATTTTGCTTAAGTCCTTCTCATTGTATGAACGTTTCTTACTTTCCATGTCTATTTGTGATGGGCTCCAAATGATTATGAATGCTTACTGGTGGGGCCAATAAGGCAATAAAAATAATAAGATTCACCGGTTCTCTTGGGATAAAATGTGTCAGAGTAAAAGAGATGGTAGGATGGGATTTAGAGATTTGCATTATTTTAACATTGCTAGCAAGGCAAGCAAAGATGGAGGCTAATTACAGAACCTAATACTCTTCTTCATAATGTTCTCAAAGCTAAATCTTTTCTTGATAAAGATTTTTTTTAACATCTATAGGAAGTAATTCGAGTTTCACTTACAAGATTATTATGTTTGCTTGGATATATTAAAATAAGGCATCAGATGGAGAGTAGAGGATCGTAAGAGTATTTTAGCTTGCATGAATCCTTAATGTCACACTCTGAATTGATGGTGCAATAATCTTAGGGTCCAAATAAACTTAAGGCCACCGAACACCTCGTAAAACTCACGACTAAACTAATACAATTGCACACATTACTTTTCTTGATTAATTACTTAGGTGGGTTACAATTAATTTTGTAACACCCTATATCTGGTCTTGTAGAACTAGACAGTGAATGTTATATTCTGTGTCAGAGGCACAGACTGATTTGCTTAATAATTTAATATGATAATTGATTAAAAAATAATTTGTTTAAGAAAAGGGTAAAATTTTTTTTATTTTTTATCATATTAGAATGTCAACGGAAGATTTAATAATTTCACAGAAAACTTTTGAATAACTTTATAACTCATGTAAATAAATTTCTAACAATATCAAATAAAAGAATAAATCCCTGTACAATAAAATTTTTTTTCATATACCTATAAGTCAATATTTATAAAAAAATGTCTAAATTTAAAATATTAGTTCTTCTGCTGAACCTTTAATAATAAAAGTTAAATAATCGAATTGAATTATAAAATAGTCTATCAAGTTAAAACCCAAATCAAATTTAGTATTAAGTTTCAATTCTCAAACTACTACTTACACTCTCAACAAATAATATTTATACTACATGTCAAGTTTTTAATATTTACTTCAATATCTGAAGAACATTCTCCTCTTCTGATTCTAGAATACTGGATCATTTTAGTTTATATTATGTCTAAACTGCACGTGAGAAAACTTATTGCTCCGAGTATAAGACTTAGTGGTGCTATTTATAAATTAAATCAAATAATAATTTTAGAAACATAAATCTTGAAGAGGTTTCCTTTATTATAAACATTTATAAACAAACATTAATAATCATTTTTATCATTACATTAAATATTTGTCTTTAAACGAACATTCTAAACAGTTCAAAATCCAATATTCAAATTAATATATTATAAATTCACTAATTATCAATATCAAGCTCGCTTGCATGAAGAAGAAGATGAAGCTGTTGTGGCGTCGCCAGCGTGAAGCAGAGGGAAGAAACGGCTGGTGGTGGGGGTTGTGTTGCTGTCAAAGCAGAGAGAGAGAGAGAGAGAGGAACGGTGGAAAAGAGAGAGAAAGAGGAGAGGAGAGACTGTCGTGGAGGAGAAAGAAGAGAAAGGAAAAGAAAGAAAGAAGAGAAAGAAAAAGGAAAAAAGAAAGAAAAGGAAAAAAAAAAGGAATTTTTCCAGAATGTGATGGGCCATTCTGGTTCAACAAATTTCACTTGATTTTTAATCGGTTTTCAACAAATCGAATAGGTTTATGGGTCCGATTAATTTTTACGTGGCTTAAATTTATTGACCAAAATTTTAGAATTATAATTTAAATGAATATTTTCTGAAATTAATTTTTTTGGGTATTTCAGAAATCTATATTTTCTTAACTAAATTATTTATCATTTGTCTTTTTATTTATTTACTCAATAACAAAAAGAAATATTAAATTTACTTGAATCCATTTATTAAAATCACTTAGCTAAATTTAAGTTTTTTTAAAAATCACCTTTTACTTTTCAACCAGTTTTGCAGTTGATCTTTCGAATTCCAACCAAAAAAGTATTATTTCATTTTTTTTTTAAATCAAACGAATATAGATATAAATATATATATATATATTTATTTATTTAAATTCTTTGTCTGGCTTGATTTTATTTAAAAAATTATATTTTATTCCCCAAATAAATTTAGTAATTAATTTTCAAATTCTATCAAAATAATTGCTTAGTATTATATAATAAAATCAAGTGTGTATATATGTACATCTATTTATTTTATGAAATAATATAATAATATTTAAGGATAAAAATCTCTAAATTCCTTTAAATTTACTTATTCTTCAAACATTACTTTTCCATCTTCAAATACCTTATTAAACTTAATCAAACACAAATTATATTTGTATTTATTTAATCAATTTATTCGTTTATAATTTATACATTATATCAATTCTATCTTTATTATTTATTATCTAATCTATCCAAGTTTTACATTTACTGCAATAATACAAAGCCCATCCTTTAGGCAAATTCATAATATTTTCCATCAGCCATTAAAAACACAAACATAAATTTATAAGTGAATTCTAAATTCTTATTCTAAATGACACCCAAACATATAAAAACACATTTAATAGTAGATTAATTAGATTAAAATGATAATGTTTAAATGACTTGTAGCACCACTCAAGCAAGGCGAAGTTTATGGGGTCTGAACCCTCCTCCATGGTGAATGTTAGCCGTAGGGTGGTGGCCGTTGTGGAGGCCGAAAACATAAAGGTTAGAAGCCCCATTTGCAAGTGCAACAGCAGATTCATAATCTCCTTCATTCTCCACTAAACCGTATTGTGGATCTTCACATTTTGCAATTGCATCCTTACGATTCAAATTGAAAAAAAAAAAAAAGAAAAGTAAATATTTAGTACACCATTTTCATGCTCTTGTTTATTAATTTTCGTGAAAATTAAAAACAACAAAAGCCAAAAGGAAATATTAGAATACTTACAAATTCTAGAAGGAGATCTCCATATCTTTCCTCTAAACTTTTTACCTGAAATCCGAAAAAAAAGAAAAAAGAAAAAAGAAAGAGAAGGTACAATTAATAAATTCAAGTATAAGATTACATGTTTATATATATTATTATGTTAACTAACCTTCTTCTTTTGGGTTCCTGTCTTTGTTTCGATCAAATGGTACTGGAAAAAATCATCGACATAAGTTTAAACTGTTAATTGGTTTAATAATTTAAAACATTCAGTAAGAATAAGAAAAAAAAAAATTGAAACCGTAAAAGTAAGAACTTTATCTTCTTGCTTTTTCTAGAGCTCAAAAGAATTCAAGGTTTGGTAAATTTATATTAGGTACTTTGTGATGAAAGCTTATCGAGTTGAAACAGAAAATATCTTCTGAGCCGTAGATACATGAAACTTTGTGATTTGAAATTTTAGCCCAACAAATTCAAGAACTGGAAAAACATAAGAATCCAAGATTAAAAGCTAACTTTCTAGTTAACTTATAATCCTTCTTTTTTTTCATCAGTAAAAATTAATTTTTATTGATTAATACTAGAAAAAATTTTACAAATCTCCATATAAAATGAAGCCAAAAGGCTCTTAGTACGCCTGAATCTTACCAGACAATGTTAATTTTATAATTTATAATCTTTAAAAGAGAAAAAATACTTTCAAAGTTATCCCAACTCTCGAAATAAAACAAAAGTACAAAATTGCAAAAGCAGATTAATTAATTAATTGACATAAATAAATAAAAATCTAATACCTTCCTGTCACGTACAAGCTTCAAAGCCGAATCCATTTTTTCCTCGAGACTCCTCATCTCCTCAATGGTCAGATCGTTCAAATCCTCACCCAGTCTTTGCCTGCTAATGCAACTTTTATATTCAAAACAATATATATGCTAAATATAATTTATTTTTTATTAACATAAAAAATATTTAAAGGCAAGGCAAAGTATTTAAGTTAACCTCTAAAGTTTGGGACTTTTTTCTGCTAGATTAAAATACAATCTCTGCAAATTGAAGAAATTTTTCTTTTTCTTTTTTTGGTTAAAGAAAAGAAAATAAAAGATATTCCTAATTTAGTTAATTAATTACCTGATGTCTCTTCTGAGCTTAGTGTTGATCTCTCTCAGCTTTCTCAAGTTTTCTTGCATTCTCTGCAAATAATTAATAACCTCA
>CANUEX010217470.1:0-68643 GCA_948099535.1 Jatropha multifida | reverse complement strand
GTTTTAATTTATAAGTGACATTGTTTTATAATGTTGTTGTATTTTTTGTAGATGGATGAAGATGACAGAGAACCACCATCAATGGCAGATCTTTGGATGCACACACATGCATTTACAAATAAGGAGGGTGAACAACAGTGGTATGGGATTGAAGCAATGCGTATTCATATATGGGTAATTCTCAAAATAAAAGCTTGCTTATGTGTTAAGAAATTTAACTTTGATTTCCATTAAAAATTTAGAGTGAAATAGAATGGCTTAAGAATGAACCTATTGTTGAAAATGAAAATACTCGTGATAAAGATGTGATATTGCGAGAGATTTTTCCGAAACGATCAAGTTATGCTCGTGGTAGGGGATCAAGATACAAAGTGAGTACTAAAGGGATGAATTTCAATTCAAGAAGAGAAGATGTTGAGGAAATGAAGTCAGAGATAGCGAAATTGAGAGCTAAATTGGCAAAGCAAGCGCTCCTAAATAAAGAATTATTCTCTAAAATGGACGAGATGTTTCGATCCTTGACAAATTCTCAATTTATGAATGTGAGTGCCTAATAATTTTTTACAATAAGCAATCACGAAAATAAATATGTCATTTGTTAACTATGAATGATACGTTGAGAAGCATAAACTTATACTCTTTTTTTTTTGCAGGATTCTAATGGTGGTGTAAGCAGTAATTAGGTATATATAAACTCAATTGCGATTAATGTTTAGACATACTTTGTTTACTATTTAGTATTTTGGGTTTACAAAACTTACACTATATTTTTTAGTATCAATTGTGTCGAAACATCTTTAACTATTTATCCCTAGATTTGCGTATTTTTTATTTTTATTATTATTGAGAAATGATGATTATGAATTTGATTTTTTAATGATATGGACTTTCTTGTTATTTTTTTTATATTTAATTGATGTTTGATGCAAATTAATTATCATGATCATATTATATATAGAAATTATTATATATATTTCTATACTGCATTCATAAAAAAACAAAACGGGAGCGTAGACATATAGTATTAGCCCGAATATGGTCACCACATATAATATTGCATTTAATACGAATGCGATAATTACGCCAATAATAAATAACATATTACAGCTCGAATTTCAGATACAAATATCGTCGAAAAAATTTCGAATAATAATTGTGACAATAATAAAGGACAATTATTGTAATCAATTTAGGGGACGACGAACATCCCATCTAGGAGGTACAATTTACATCTCATATATTGAGGACAATTATCGTGATCAAATTTGGGGACGATAGACGTCCAATCTAGGGGGTACAAGTTATGTCTCATAAATTAAGAACAATTGTTGTCATCAAATTAGGAGACGTCGAGCGTCTCCCCCTAGGGGTTCAACTTACGTCTCATAAACTGAGGACAATTATTGTCATCAAATTTGGAGACGACATCTAGAGGGTACAATCTACGTCCCCTAATCAAGAGACAATTATTGTCATCAGCATTTGGGACAATCAAGAGACAATTATTGTCATCAGCATTTGGGACAACGAACGTCCCATCTAATCAAGAGACGATGTACGGCTCTTAAATTGAGGACAAATATCGTCCACAAAAAAAGAGACAATAGAATATGGTACGCTCATATAGGGGACGCTCGATAGGGACGACCTTAATTGTCCCCAAAAATATAGGAGACAATTTTTTTTGGCTTAAGGGGACAATTTTGATCGTCTCCTAAAATACTTTTTTTTTATAGTGACATAAAGTAAACTAACAAGTTAGGATGTGTCTGGAACCGACTCAATTTTCAAAAAGAAAAGAAATGGACTCAAGCGCTTAAGTTAATGGGAGGAGCGGTTTAAATGGAAGCATTTTTCTTCAAAGCAGAACATAAATGATTAGCAGAATGTCGGGGACTTTTGATATGAACTAATAAATATACCAAAGATTCTAAATATGTCGAGCATGCACCGTAATTTAGATTTATAATGTCTTGGTCAAAGGGTCATTTAAACTGGGTGATTAATGTGCAAGATTCCTGTTTAATATTTATGACCAAGATCCTTGTTAGGCATTAAAAATCCTTCTGTTACAACTAAAAAATCATTATAAATATATGTATTATATCCCATTAGTGGACACAATAGTATAACTCAATAGCAATTCTAGCATTTCTTAAGCTTTCTCAGATTTTTCAACTATCACTTATTATGTATATAATAAACTTTTGAAACAAATTAAGAAAAGTAAAATTATGTAATGAATAAAAATAACAAGTATCCATAACGTGAAACACACGTTCTAAAAAACTAATTATTTGAAAAGTGATAAAAATATTAAATAAATAAAAATGTGTATTATTTTCTTCTCAAACTCAAAAAATTTGAATATCTTCAAATTTTAAAAATATGATGAATTGAGAAAATATAATTAAATATTATTATTATTATTATTGTTTTATAATGGAAGGTCTAATGGACCGGAATAATGTTGTAGGCAAGGGTTAGCCTTCCCTTTTGAATAATATTCACCAACTTGGTGATGAACATTGTAGTCTACTCGAACTCGAAACTTCTCACTACCTATGTCTTCTGTAAAAGGTAGAAAGACTGATTGACATATAATTAAATTAAATTTAGGGTTAGGTATTTTTGGGTCCCTAAATTATAACTAAATTAACACTTAGATCCCTCAACATTTGAGTAATTATTTTGAAGGACCTAACTAATGCTACCGTTATACTGTGAGGTCCTTCCATCCAAATTTCTGTTTGATATGGACTGAAAAGTGAATGTTATTCAAAAGTGAAGGACCTAAGTGTAAGAAATTAAATATTTTCGGGTCCCTAAATTATGACTAAATTAACATTTAAGTTCCTCACTTTTGAGTAACATTCATTTTTTCAGTCCACATAAAACGGAAAAAAGACAAAAATTTAGATGGAAGGACCTCATAGTGTAATGGTAGCATTAATTAGATCCTTCAAAATAATTACTTAAATATTGAGAGATCTAAGTGTTAATTTAGTCATAATTTAGGGACCCAAAAATATTAAACCCTTAAATTTAATTAGATGATGTTAATTAATCAATAAATTTGTTAAGGTTTTGGCATGCTCGGACAAATTAATATGAGAAAAATAATTATTTTGCCCCTGAAATTTACTATAATGATCTAAATAGACTCTGACTTTTATATAAATATTTATAACTTTTCTAAGGTTCACTTTTGTCATACAACTTAGTCTTTCCATCCAAAAAATATACTTTTTACTATTAATTTTTAATAAAATAACCAAATTACCCTTAATAGTCTAATTAACATGTCCTTTCTTTGAACTCACCTATCTTTTCTTTTAGAGGAGAACGATTGACAACCAATGACAATAAAAAATTATAAAGGTTATTTTCATTTTAAAATTAACAATAAAAGTGCTTTTTTTTTATATGGAACAACCGATTAATACGATCGAAGTAAACCTTTAAAAATATCATAAATATTTGTATAAACATTAGAGACTATGGTAAAATGATTATTTTCCCGTTAATAGATGTTATGTGATAGATTTGAGAAGTAGATGCAACTTCCACGTAGCTAATTAAAAGATGAGTTAGCATGTGCAAAGTGCAACGTGGCAGAAGAGTATCAAAATAATGTTACATGTACATCGGACAAGCGAGTAATTTGACTTTCGCTTGTATTAGACTACCGTCAATAATGTTACTGTTCGTAAGAAACTCTAATTTCATTTTTTTAAAATGTATTATTTTTCCACATGTTTCCTACATTTCTCCCAACTTATGTCAAAATGATAATTATCCAATACCTAATTCGCTCTTGTATTTGTGCAAAAAAATTTTTTAGGTGCCTCAATTTTTAAAATGACCTTTTGACCTCCTAAACTCGTTCTTTTATAATTTACGCATGTCTGACTATGTAAAAAATTAGAGTATAATATACACTCATCAAATTAGCGAGTTAGGTATGTTAAGATTGTATGATGTGATAGCCACATCATCAACCAAATGTATAAATTGCCCCCTTACTTAAAAAATTCTTTTGGCCACCTTAATTTTCAAGATAACCCTTTAGCCGTCTATACTTATTTTTTTTATTTATACACTGGTCAAGCAATGTTATTTTTCCACGTAATTGTCTTACGTGATAGATTTTATGTCACATCATCCATTGTTCCATGTATTTATATAAAAAAGTCTTTTGGCTACCACAACTTTCAAAATGACTTTTTGGTCTCTTAGACTCGTTTTCTTTTATAATTTTGCACTACTCAAGCAAATATTTTTTTCCACGTCAGCGCACGTGTTTTGCATTCAAACAATTTGTCGTTAGCTAGACATTAATAAATTAAAAAAAATAAGTATAAAGGGTCAAAACTTCATTTTGAAAATTGAAGTGGCTAAAAGATTTTTTTTACATAACTACAAAGGGTAATGGATTATATTCGGCAAAATGATAATATTCCTCTATTGTGGAAATAACATTCAATTTTCAAAATAAATAAAATGTCATTTTCAACTATTTCAAAAACCATTATTTTCAATAAAGAATTTCAATTTAATTAGGTTAATTTTTAACAAACATTTTTTTAAGTACGAATTGCATGATATATTATAAAATAAAATCAAAATAAATTGCTAAACTTTGAATCTATTTTTATGAACAAAATAAAATTAGATTTTATAAGTCAATCGGATATATTTTAATTGGTTTTTTTGAGAAAAAATGTCAAGATCAAATCCGTCTGGACTATATATATATTTTACTAATTTAATGAATTCAAGAGAGAAATTTATTTAGTTGGCCATAATATTATTTTGAGCTATTAAATCTCGTTTTTACGAAAAATATTTATATAAGAGCACGATCAATTTGCACTCTATTTAAAAAAGGGTTTTGCTTTAATTGCTAAATCAACCAAATTTATTTTTATGTAAGCTTATAAGTAAAACAATGTTTGGTTTTATTATTTTTTAGCATTTGAAGTTAATAAACTTTTAAGCGTAAAATTAAACTACGGTTTTTAATAATCTGAAACATCAATTTTAAAAATTTTTATTTTTGATAAAATATTAAAAATATTAGTAATAAAAACCCTTATTTTTAATAGACACGGTTGATTTATTAAACTATTGATTCTAAGTCATTGACTCAGTAACTTAAAATTTTAAAAATGTTGAATTTGATCTGCCCTTTTAACAACCAATTTTGATTGTGACGTGATTTTGATAAATTGATGGTTCAAGCTATACGCGTATTTCTTTTTTTTGAAAAATAATAAAAATTCAATTCTAGACTACCTTTTTTCCAAAAAAAAGAAAGAAAAATTAATAAATTTATTTTAAATAATTAATAAAATATTATATTCATGTAATAAATAAAATTCATTAATTTTATAAATAAATGCGAAATAATTAAATAAATTATAATTTTATTTTATATAAATGTTATTTAATTAAATAAACTCTAAAAAGAATTTAAAAGGAAAAATGCTCTCAATATTGTAATTTTTGAGTAGGTAAAAAGATTTGAAAGATAAAAATATTGTGAAACTTCAATCTTTATCAAATAATATAAATCAAAAGTGTCACAATGGGTTGACGTATTTGAATTTAATTTTCTGTGTTAGACGAATCATTATTTTTTGTAAGTAATTTATTTTAAAAAATAAATATAATTTATTATTTTTTAAATATTAAAGGGAGGAGATTTAAACTTAGAGATTTAAATCTAGATTTATAGTTAGATTGTAAATTTATTTACCACTACACTATGTTTTTTGTGTAAATATAATTTATTATTATTTATTAAGTAATATATTATAAAATTTATTGTTTGCTATAAAACAGAAAATGATATTCACTGCATATATAATATAGAATTATCACATAAGATGTTGTGTTAGCAAACCTTATAATACATTAAAATAATTTATTTTCTTAAAAAAACCATAAAATCAATTCTATACTCATAAAATTTACCAAAAAGCTAAAAGAAAAGAAAAATATTAAAATAATAAATGATGCTCTAAAATAATAATTAATTTATTAATTATTATAATAAATAATACTAATTTCTCATATATTTAATAATATAGACCGCTATGCTATTATATTATATACCACTAAATTAAGTCAATTAAAATTTAAATTGTTATGAAAAAATTCATAAAATTTGGCTATCAAATTATAACAAATATATTATATCATTAACAAGTTATTTAATTATTGATTTTTTTTTATTTTGTAATTTCATAAAATGTTCTTTTATTTTGTAACATCATAAAATGTTTTTTATTTTATTAGCACTCTTAAATTTTATAAAATATTCACAATATTATGTTTTATAAAATTTAATAAAAATTTAGTATATAATTACTAAATATTCATAATATTATTGTAATACCCCGAAATTTTTATTTCAAAATAATTTCCATTTAAATTTAATCGTTAAATTATTACTCAATAATATTACACCACGTAATATTATCGGGACCGAAAACTATTTTAGTTCGCCCTAAAATTAATCGAGTAACCGTTAATCGAATAAAAATCGAATCAATTTTTTTTATTGGACCGAATTAATTAAAATTAGACCCGAGTCAGATATTTTTTATAATCACTGTGCGTTACTGTATTTTTCACCTCGACAAACCATCATCGGATGATTTATTTTCTATCAATAATTTTAACTTTATTTTATTTTTTTCTTTTTCTTTCTTTCCTTTCTTTCTCTTCTCTCTTTTCTTTTTATTTTCCTCTCCTTTTCTCCTTCTCCATCGAACACAACCTTCTCTCCCTCTCAACTCACTCTCTCTTCCTCTCTCTCTGATTCTCTACGTGTCACCGGCCACCACGACAGTGGCCTTCACTGAGCTGGCCACCCTTGCTCTGCCAGCATAGCAGCAGTTGACTCTAGCCCTCTCTCTTTCCTTCGGTCTCCCTGTCATTCTCTCCCTCTATCTGCCTCTGTCTCCCTCTCTGCGATTGCCGGACCGCCACAGCAACTCCACCATTGCAGCACCACGTCAGGCCGGCCACCATCTCCTCCTCGCACGGCCATTGCTCCTCCTCCATTCGCTTCCTCTCTAGCCAGCACTTCTTCCTCTGACGCGTGAACCAGGCCAGCCAGCCACCGTCTCCTCCGTTACAGCAGTTTTCGGCAACCACAGCAAACCTAGCTTGCTATCGGCCACCGTCTCCTCCTCCTCTGATCCAAGGATCATCGGGATTTTTATATTATTGGGTATTAATTTTATAATTTTTAGAATTTATTTGGTTAAATTTTTTATTAATTAGTTAGTTAATTTTAGAATATTTGGTTAAATGATTTTATGGTTTGAGTAGTTAATTATTTTGGTTAGTAGTTAATTTGTGGATTATATATTGTTTGGGTGAATTTTAATATTTGAGGAATAATTTTAGTTAATTAGTTAATTTTTGATAATTAATTAGTTAGCTGAATTTTAGTATTTTGGTTAATTGTTAGTATTTTGATTAGTTGATTTTATTATATTATTAGATGATTGATTAATTATTTTTAGTATTTTAGTATGAGTTTTAGTAGTTGATTGAGTAATTAGTTAATTTGAACATTTTGATAATTGGTTTATTATAGAATTTTGAATGATCATTTAGTTAAATTTTATAGTTAATTGTTAGTGATATTTGAGGATTTTGATTATTTGATTATAGATTAAGTTATTAATTTTAGTTTAGAATTATATTAATTATGGAGATTAATTTGATTATAGAATTTTAATTATTAATTATGGTATTTGATTGGTTATAGAAATTTAATTATTACTTTGATTAATTTAGAAGATATATAGTTAGAATTTTAGTAAATTATTGATTATTGGGTTATTAGTTGATTTTAGTATCTTTGGTTAATTAGCAAGTTGTATGGTTAATGATTAATAGAGAATCTGATAAATCAATTAGTTAAGGATTTAGTGAATTAAAAAGTGATTAAAGGATTTTAATTAGTTTTGAGAGAATTTATACATTTAATTAATTATGAAATTTAATTAGTTAGTGTTAAGATTTCAAATTATGAAAATTATTTTATTAAGGATTAATGGGTATAATTGAAGGATTTTTAATAAATGGATTAATGTGGGAAAAATGGACTTTCATTTATAAGATTGAAATATTATTAATAACTAGGTCTATGCCCATGCATTGCACGGAATTTTTTATATTAATTTTTTTCATTGATTTAGTAAAGCAAAATCAATTTATATTATATTCTATTATTGTATTATTCAATTGCTTATTTTTTATTAAACTTCATCTGATTTAATTATTGTGTATAATTAATTTGTAAAAAAAAAGTTGAAAATTAATTTTAAAATAGGAAAATTAAAGTATATGCGTTGTATTTAATTTTTTCTTATTTATTATTAAGATTTGATTTAAATTAAGGGAAGGATTGAAAATTTTTGTATACCTTATTCAAACATTTGAATATGCAAGAAACGATTTGAACTTTTAAATTTGAATTAAACTAATATGATTTGAACTGAATAAATTTGAATTAAGCTAATATGATTTGAACCGAATAAAGTAGGGACGACAATTTTATCCGAGTTCAAATCATTTCATATCAAAATTAAGTCGTTTTAATAGTCTAGGGTTAGGGTTGGATTTTACATCTTCAAAGTTCAAACAAACATTCTCTCAGTTTCTCACAAACTCAAACCCGCTCGACACACAAAAATAGCTCTCCTTGACCTGTCCCTGAGCCGTTCGACAGCAAAAGCTGCAACCCTCCCCTCCCTGCGCCATTCGACGGCAATACATAGCCCTCCCCACCCTTCGCCATTCAACTAATGCAGGCCTTCCCTGCGCCGATCGAAAGGTCCACAGCACAGGTTTCCTGTGCCGTTCGATTTAACACAGGCCACAGTTGTTCCCTACAATGATCGTGAGGTTCCACAGCACAAGTTCGTTCTTGTTTTTTTTTTTTAAATTCTGAGTTTAATTTTTTTTAATTTTTTTTTGTTACAAATTACATGGGCAATGACTATGTGCCATTAGGTTAGTGTGACTCTGTGCCATTAGATTCGTTCTTGTTTTTCTGTGATGCAATGACTTGGTAATTTTTTTTGTTAGTATTGATTTGATATACATGAATGATTTCAAACAAGCATTAAGCATTCAGATTCGTTCTTATTTTTGTGTGATGCAATGACTTATTTTTTTGTTTTTGGTAATTATATTTTCCTACCATTGAATGAACACATGCAGTTGCCAACACTCACAAAACAGATGTTTATGCCTTACCAGCCGGGAAAAAAACCATTAGAGGTGAAAAAATGAGGAAAACTTCCCCCTTTCTCTAATAATTCCACTCCAAATTTCAAGATACCAAACCATTAAAATTATATTTGTTATGACTTGAAAAATGTAAGATACCAAACCAAAATTCTAAGCTATCTTGTTTGTCTAGTGTAGAAAATCATAAATAATCAATCACTAATAAATTGAATTTTGCTTATTTTTATTGTTTACTTAGTTTAGAAATATTTTTTATATGGCTGTCTAATATTTAATTTTTATTTTTTTATATTTATATTTTTTTTAGGAAAAGTTGTATATTCTTTTTTTTATTTATATTTTTATAGTAACAAAGTTATGTGTTAAAAAAAAGGACTGAAAAATAGAAAACAATGCAACTTTCTCAACTGATTCATAATTAAGTTGGTAGGAAGATCTTTTCTAAAGGTTCTTTGTGAAATAAGATAAGTGATGAAGCATTGAGATTTTATTAAGCCTGTATTCTTGCATAAAAAATGATTAAATAAATAAAAGTTGAAAGTCCATCCATGTAGTATGTGCCCACTAACTTCCATAAAGGGACCTATAAGCTAATACCAATTATGCAATAGTCTTTCCTTGTGACATAAATGGGTAATTGTAGCAAAGGAAATTAGGCACAACAACAACCATTATAACAAATACAGAAATCATTGAAAGTAACAAAATTGCTAACTTGGTGACCAAAAGCAGACGATTACTCAGCATTGAGGTTTTTTTAAGCCCTTTTGTTGTTGTAGTCCATAATTTTTGCATCAGTGTTTTGCTGTAGTTTTAATAATGCTATTGCATAGTTATACATTGCCTGTGAGATGAAAGTTTTGGTTGATGTCTTTAGAAGTTGTAATCCTTTGTCTCTTTGATTTTCTATGAAGAAAAGATTTGTTCCAAGAAAGAATATTGTTGATCCATTTTGCAATTGCACCAATTTTCGTAGGAATTTGTTGTTGAAATTATGTGTCATTTTGTTAAGCAGTGACTTCATCTTCGTTTGCTAGTTTGTAAGGCTGTTTTGAACTGTAAATAGTAAAATACTTAGTTAAAATTTATAGAATATAATTATAGAATTGGAGAAAACTTTATATGTTGTTATAGTATTACCTTATTGATAATGAAAAATATGAATGGATGTCGGCAAGTGCAACTTTGATTATAATTGTGATTATAATTTCTATTGGCAATGATATTTGTGAAGTCTTCATTCTTTTATCTACTTTCTTCATGGAGGTTGTTTCTTTCTTGAATTGGTGCCACTTTTTGTTGTTGTTTTTTTTATTTTTTTTCTATATATACTTTGTTTTATGGAGTTGTAATTATTGGTTTGTTGGCTTTTGATTTTCCTTTTATTTATTATTTTTGGTGGTTTTGTTGTGATTTTTAATATGTTTGTATTAAATGATTCTTATATAAGAATATGTTTTAATAATTGATATATATGTTTTTTTTAATTAATTAATGTGATTTTTTAGTTCCCTTTTTGTTTTTTTTTAAATTTTTTTGTATATATACTACGTTTTATGGAGTTGTAATTATTGATTTATTGGCTTTTGATTTTCCTTTTATTTATTTTTTTGGTGGTTTTATTGTGGTTTTTAATATGTTTGTGTTAAATGATTCTTATATAATAATTATTTGTTTTAGATAACAATATAAAAAATTTATATTAATACGTTAACAAAACCATCAGCTCTTTGGGATCCATTTGAAATCTACCCCTTAACAATTATTTGCCCCCATCGATTTTTTTTTCTTGATTAGGTGCTTTTGTAACTTGAAGAAATGAAATAAATAAAAGCATTAATTATAATTTTTGACACGTAATCCATATACGTAATAGTAAAAATCTAATTTACAAAGATATATGTATAATTTAAGTCAATTTTTTTTCCACGTCAGCATTTTAAAATAATAAGAAAATGACATGTCAAATTTAAGGACTCTGTTTTTATATATATTTATAGATGGTATTTGAGAATTTAATCAATTACGAATTAAATTAGGTTGATATAAATTTATGGTATTTAGTTAAATAATGGATATTTAGTTAACTAAAGGTTTTTAGATAATTAAATTATTATTTCGGGCATTAAATGAAATTTTAGTAAAATAAGTATATTTAGATGAAATATTGAATTTAAGGTAATTTCGGGATGAAAATAAATATTTGGTGAAATTGCTAACGAATTATATTAGCCTAAATTGTTATTAATGGATAATTAGCGAATTGAAATTTTGTGATTGGTATCCTCTGCAGAAATGAAATTAATGGTTAAAATGTTAGGATAAATGAAATTGATTTGGGTGTGATAATTTCGGAGTTAGAGTGATTATTGAAATTTAAATAAATGGAAAATAAATATTTTAAGGATAATTAATATAAGGATGAATGTTTGAAAGAATTGATAAAAATATATATGTGGTGAGTTAAATAAAAGATATTAACGAGAAATTATTATTGTTGGTGTTAGAATACAATTAGGAGCGTAAACATATTTGTGATGATATTAGAATTAGGAATTTTAAGTATTTAGTATAATAACATATTTTTATAAATTAAAGCGATAATTAGGTCTCAAATAAATTATCTGGTCGAAAGTAATAATTACTTTAATTTTAAAAATCATATTATATGGTGAATTATTAGAAATATGAATTTAAGAATAATATAAAAGGTTTGTTAGAAGTTATAGAGTTATTATAATTATTATTTGAATAATTGTTTAGTATACGAAATTGTTATCTTAGAAAGGTGGATTATATTAAAATAGGTGAATAGTTATATTTTTTTTTATGGAAATAATATTTTAATAAGGATAAAAATTTAGTCAGAAAAATAAAATGAGTAGATAGGTGTATTGAATTAATTCTTTAAATTCTCAATTAAGGGAATTGTTTATTTGATTGTAATTCTCTTATTATATGTGTTTTTTAGATCGACTAAATTTCTTTACTACTCTTTCAAGTCAGAACCGCAAACCTGAATCATTCTGCGGTCACTGTGAGTAATAATAAATAGTGCACACCATCTTGCATACATGCATCTCATATGCATATCATACCCCCTATATTATTTAAATATAATACGTATTCATTTCTCATTTTCACTATTATTATAATTATATTGCTCATTTTATAAATATAATATTTTAGTTCTATAATATTATATAATTTCAGCCTTTGATTGCATTCATATATGTTGCATATATTGTATTGATTAAATTGTTGAACATTTGTGATGAGCAAATGATGTTCTGTGTATCTGGATGGAAATTGAAACAACGTAGGTTACTATGGCACTGTTAGCCGGGTATAGGAGATCAGCTCTCTAATATATATATATGTGTGTGTGTGTGTGTTAATGAGAAAAAGGTAGGTAGGCCAAGGGCTGGTGGGTGAATTTATGACACTACTGATCAATTTCAACATGTGAATATTTGAATGTGATTTGTTTGAAGATGCTGATGTTGTATTATGTGCTTGTGAAAATATGTCTATTTTATATATTGTGAAAGCATACTGCCTAGATGTGTGAGTTTGCATTATTTATTATTATTCACTGAGTTTAGTAAAACTTACCTCTTTCTATAAACATTTTTCAGAAAATGAAAGTATTGCTGGTCGTAAGACTCTACTTCCTTTTTCGCAGAGATTTGAACATATTAGTATAAAATAAATTTTAAGTTGTGACTTTTCCGCTTATTCTATTAAATTCCATAGTTAGAATGTGTGATTATAAATAGTCTGTGGAGTATTTTCTGCATATTTGAAGACTGTATGATAGGAATATCTTGACCATATTATGATAGATAAATTTTATATGAAAATGTATTCTTATTAAATAGATATGGGCCCAAGCTATGAACAGTATATAATATTAAGGCTGGGTCAGAAATGTTAATTCTGATTAATTTATAAATAACGTCATAATATGAGTTTATTATTTTCTTAGTCAGATATTAATAGTAATGGATTTTAATAATTTAGGCTTATTACTGGCCTCGGGGCCTTAAATTTATTTAGGTCCTAGTGCCGGTCCGGCTCACAGTTTTGGATCGTGACACCAAATTAGCTATATTGGTTGTGTGCATGGCACTATCCATGATTTTTCAATTAGTGTGATAATGAATAAAAAGAGAGATTTGCATAATTAAATATAAAATAATACATAATTATTTTTTTAATGGACTAATAAATAATTAAGATTTGGTTAATCCAATAATTGCCTATACATATGCTCATAGATATGTTAATAAATATGGTGTGCCAATTGTAGATTTTTAGTGAAAGAAAACAAAAGAAAAATGTATATTTTATTTATTTTATTTCAATAATAGATGGTATAAGTGGCATTGGGCCCCATTTTATTATTGTAAAAAAATAAAAGAATTGAATATAACACATATAATTATTACTTTAATGATATTAATACTTAAGCAAGACGTTTGTACATATGAAAATTCCGTAATAAATAAAAGTTTGAAAATAAGATATTTGATATTATAGAATTGTGATTACAGTTGTTGGATCCACGGAATCGAATTAATAAAAATATAAATTTTTTAAAATAATTATTAATTTCAGAAAATGAAATTATTAAATAATGTCTTTGGGTACTTTATTAATATGTTATGAAATGGTAATATTCTTTCTTCTTTTTCTTTTTTTTTAAGGAAAAATAATATTCTTTTTTAGAGTTTTTAAATTGTTTCAAAATACTTATTACATTTGTGATTTTAAGGAGTAAAATAAATATTTTTTTTCATATTTATCTTTTATACATAAGCAATAATTATTATTTCAATTTAATAATTTTTTTTAGAGAATTAGTATTAAATGAAGAGTAATATAATCAATTTACTTAATAATTTTTATTGTAATTTAAAAAAATTTAATAATTTTTTTTAAATGTGATATAATGTAACAAATGATATGAAATATATGTAATATTCCATATGAATGAGTCTTCCACGAAGAAGTAGCCAAGAAACCTATTCCATTATCTACCAATCAAAGTCAGCGTCGTCGACGGTGAGTTACAGCTACCATAAATAATATATTTCAACAATAATTTAACATATATCAATACAATTATGCTTCCTAATAAACAAATAAACAAATTAATTTATTGGTTTTTTCCTCAAATTTCTAAATGAACATAGGAAAGAAGAATTTATTTTCCTCGAGTAACAGGATATCCAATTCCATGCCTTCTAGTTGGAAAAACCACGAACAACAGGCTGCAAATAAGCCCGATCCCAACAGGAACAATATCCAAAACCTCTTGAGTTTCTTGCTGAGGCATAGAAAAGAAGCAACTCAGCACATTCTTATCTTTCAAAGCCACAGCAACAAAAACAAGAACAGACAGAACTGCATGAACTCCATCGATAAACTTAATCCTGTACTTTCTCAATTCTTGGTTGCCTAAACTTTCAGGATCGGGACAATCAAACAAGAAAATCCCTTTGAAGGTTGCAAAACCGTAGTAGACTTGACCATCTGTTGACTTTATGCTATCTGTGAAAGAAGCAAGAAAGCAAGAAATAGCAAGAAGAGAAAGAAGAAGGAAGGTTAAATATTGCGTGACGTAATCACAGGCGCCATTTTTGGTAAAGACTGGTGTTAGAAGCTGAAAGGCTAAAAGGGTTCCCGTAGGAAGAAGATTTGCTAGATTTGCTGTGCTTGTTAGGGTTTGTGAGATTGCTCTTTGTGAAAAAGTAGGTGTTTTTGTTGGAGATTTCGGGGTTGATGGTTCTTGGTCGTTATCGGTGCTTGTTGAGCTTGAAATTTCTGTGGATACTTCTTGTATGGAAGTTTGCTTTGTGGATGTAGTTCTTGCCCTTAGAGACATAATTGGGTTGCTTTTCTTCCTTTCTTTTCTGATCTGATGAAAGTTTTATGCTATATGATAGAGATGGTGCTGATCAATATATAGGGAAGGGGTCGATATTTAAAGAAAGAAATGAAATTTGTAAATGGTTGAAATGTTCATACAAGAAAATGGGAGTTTAGGTATATATGTACCAATCAAGACTTGGATTGAAAGTTTGTTGCTTCTATTCTATTTCCATGTACTGTCCTTTCTTACGTGATTAATTTTCAGTTCAAAAGTTCTATTGTTTATTAACTACTTTATCCTCCTCAAGTCTCCAATTGAATTAAGCAATCTCTCGTAATAAAATCCGAACACCAAAAGAAAAAACTATGTCAACCGTCGTAGAAAATGGCTTCCTTCCGAAACTGTAGAAACTTCAATATTGCTCAAAGAAAACGTGTAATATATATGTATTTTTTAATCAAATTAGTTAGAATCGCTTTCAACAGTTACATTATAGAGTTCAAATTGCCTACTGTGTTGATTTGGAAATTTTATATATATAAATATAGAAATTCTAGGTTGGTTTTGGGCTTTTTTGGTCAATAGTGACGTGGAATAATTAAAGAATATAATACTATTTTACTCGTAGGGTTTTCTAATCATTGTGGGATTCAATTTGTTAGTGAAGGTTTTTATATTTTTATATTTACCGAAAAAAATATTATACATAAGATGATTTAAAGGCATTAAATTTCACTGTGGTGAAACGAAATAATCTATTATTAGATCGAGAAAATATTATATCATAATAGTATAAAGTTTTGTCATGCAAACCAGGATGATTTTATATGGACTTCCATTTATTTTTAGCTCAAAAATAAATAAATAAATCTACTTGAATTTTGAATAAAAGAAAAATTAAACTAAAATTATTAAAAATGGAATTATTATCCAGAAAAATCAAATTATACTACTTAAAAAAACATAGGTTGATCAATAAATTTAGCAGGAAAGTACATTAAATTATCACAGTATTTTAAACTTTAATTAAGAAAGTTTATATTATTATCAAAAAGGTGGGTTTCAAGTTCATGTCCATAAAAAGAGATTTTATATTTTTTTTTCTGAATTTAGAGATCGGTAATTTGTTTATTGGACATTTAGATATCAAATACACCAATATAAAAATTTATTAAAAATATTTTTTTACTTATAAAGGAAAATTATCATTAATTAACTTAAAATAGAACTACAGCGATGAAAGGACAAGCTGCGAAAGACCACTCGTCTGTTACATTAATTAGCGACAGTGCTAGGACACACCAGCATCACCCTCCATGAACAGTAGGTTCCTAAACCCTAATTTCCGTATCTAACCAGGTACTCCTCCAATTTTTATCTTCTTTTTTTTTTTTGACCCTTTATTCTCTTCATTTCTATCACTGATTTGTGGTGTTTGTTTGTTTTGTTGCTGCTTTGTAATAGAAATGAAGCGAAAGCGTGGACGCCCAAAAAAATCTGTTGCAAAAAAGCCAAAAACTTTAGCCAATAAGGGTGAAGAAGCTTTCTTGAACTTTGTTGGCCAAAATGTCCAAGAAAAATATGCATCAGAGCATGTCAATGATAATGGGTTTGGTCAATTTAGTTCTGATAAGGTCTCTAGTTCGTCTTCCTCTTCTTCTTCCTCAGGTGAAAGTGATGATGGGTTACAGTTTGTGAGAGTTAACAGTGATTCTGATGAACCACAAATTGATAGAAGGGTTAAGAGAACAGCTAACAGGCGTGGTAGGACTAAAAAGCTGGAAGCTTCAAAGAAAAGTTTAAATGACAATGTTGGTTCTTCTAATGGTTTGGGTTCATCAAGCAAGAAAGAATTACCACCATTGAAGGATCCAGCTCGGGATTCAACGTTAAATAAGAAAGATTTGAAAGCTTCCTTAGCGGTATGCGTTTTTATGTTACTGGGTTTATGGCAAAAGTTTGTCTTTTTGTGAATTTTAAGTTTTAGGGAGTTTTGCTCGTTCGATTTTATGGTGGAACAAGTTTTAATTTGATTGTACTTGTTGCTCCGTTTTGGTTTTGTGTATTTGTTTTAAAGGTCATTAAAAAGGTAATGGAAATGGAAGAGGCCGTACCTTTTAGTGCTCCTGTGGATCCTGTTTCTCAGGGATTACCCGTAAGTATGGATTACTATATATGATAACTGTGTTCTGTTGTCAGAGATGCATGTTATTGTAGTGCTTGTGTTTCCAAGAACATGTGAGACTGTTGGAGTACCTGCATTGCACTAGAATAGATACATGATCCAATGTTTATTTGAGCAGAATGTGTAGCCCGAAGGCATTACGCTTTAAGTTACCTCATTTGGTTAGTTGATTTCGTGGTTTCATAGTTGCATAGATAATTGTTGGAGCATTTGTTTCAGATATATGAATTTCTCAGTGTTTCGTTTTGGCTATAAGCTTCCAAGAATATAGACGCTAAAATTTTTTCGTGGTTTCACCATTGCTTACATTTGAGAAAAAATTAACCTGGGACCTCAACTTAGAAATTCTTATTGCACACAAGCTGTTTTAGTTATGGCCAAAGGAAAAGAATGGCTTTTGCAGTTGGGGGAGGGACTCCTTAAAGGATTGCATTATGAGCTTTAAGGGTGAAATGCATTTGTAAGTTTTAATTAATTAATTAATTTTTTGTTTCCCAATCTAACAGGTTCCCTTAATACACTATCTTGTCTCTTTTCTTCACCCTTGTATTAAGAAAATGTCTGCAAGAACTGCTTTGGACAAAACATAATGATTTTAGCATTCCATTATGGCATCAGTTCTTAAAATCAATGTGGTTATTGTTCAGGGTATTGTGCATGCTTATGCTGTTATACATCTTTTTGGAGTTGTGACGTGTTTCTTCATCATAATCAATTTATAACTTGGATCCTTCTTTTTCTCTGTCCCTTACATGTTGGGACCTGGGGCATTGGCACAATCAGGATTATTTCAACATCATAGATTCACCAATGGATTTTGGAACGATATGTAGCAATCTTCAAAATGGTGTCAAATACCTGAACTCAGAAGATGTATATAAAGATGTCGAGTACATTTGGGAGAATTGTCGAAAGTATAACAAAAAGGGTGACTATATTGTGTACCTTATGAAGAGGGTGAAGAAGAAGTTTATGAAATACTGGACAGAAGCAGGGCTACATAGTGAGATAACGAAGAAGCCCAACGGTATGAATTTCATGATTATGATTTTCTTGGCTTTGACTTGACTTAGCTAGCACAGTTTTCTTCTGGACAAAAATTTTTATGGGATCAGTGCACAGGTTTCATATAAAACGTTGGGCCCCTACTTGCTAGTGGAAAGGGGCGAAAACATGTAACCATTGTATACCATGTTTTGGTTATTTGGCAGGAAAAAATTAACTTGTTAGAAGATTAATTGCGGGCCTGATTTTTCTTCATTACTTCAGATGTCCTGCCCCCCCATCCTCTGTGTTTTTCTTATCAATGAATTTGCATTTAATTATTCCTTCTTCATGATGGTTTAATTTTTAAATCTGCTAAAATCTCAAGCTTTACCTGTTAGTTCACGGTTATTGTTCCATGACTAGATTGTATAATGTATGATGAAATTTCCTGCAGTATTACAGGCAGAATTGTAATTTTCTTTTTGTTGTGTGTACCATAAAATGGACAGAATACCTTTTGTAATGGGGACACTCTTCATATCTGAATTTTCCAATCACAACGACATGCGTCATGATATATTGATTTCTTTTAGTTTTCATTTACATGTTTTCCTTTTGTAGGACATTCTCAGTTAGCACCTTCTGGTGATCATGCTGTGGGATACAGCAGGCATGATCCAATGTCTACAGTGAATCGTATAGTGAGTAACCCCGTTCAGATGCAGCAAAATAATTTTGGTACCAGTCAGGCCCGGCCTCAGCCTCAAGTGCCTCTATCAAGCTACACCCAACCCTATCATCAGTCTCAGCCAAGCAACAACCAAGTGCCACAATTTTCCCGGTTCCCAGCTGGTGTGGATGCAGGTACATTGTGCCTCAAGCTCTCAGTAACAACAGTAGTGATCAGGTTCATAACTATTCAGGTCTTGCAGGTTAATTAAGTCACAGAAAGGCCCTAAATTTCTGTTGCAATAATTGCTACCCTTTAGTTTTTGCTAGATTCCAAATTTAATCCAGCTCTGCACCAAGAACAACTTCTCAGTTTTATTATTTGTTCGTTAATATATTTTTCTAATGGTCATCTTTGCTGACTTGCCATTGTTTAAGCCATCTAAATAAATTATGAACTTACCTCTATTTCTTTAACGAGTGTTATTGTTAAAAAATTACACATTTAGCATTGAAATCCTTATGCAATATTGTGAAAATATTTCTTCCTTCTGCACCAACTAAATTAAAAGAGAAACAAAGCACTAGAGAGGAATTCTAAACGGACATAAAGCTGTGTTAAGTAGAGTACTAAAAGAAAACCATGTTCAATTATTAACTATTTCCAATTCCTTTTCCTATTTATATGATAGTTCTGATTTCAAATACATGTGGGTAGCCTTCTGTTTCTTATTTGGACAATTTTGGCTTAATGCTCAAATTTCAAACTCAATGTCCGCATTCCTTGGAATTTGATATTATTATGCAACGATTAAGATAAACGTGTATGTGCAGATATGCCGAGGGGTTTGGGTAGGGCTCAGCGCAATCATTCAGATGGAGTTGTTAATGAGAGGCATATGAAGGAAGGGACTGATGTACGCGCTGCATCTAATCTACCGCTACCACTAACACCTAACTCAGACCCAGCTGCAAACACTCCTGTTGGATGCACACCATCCTCAGCATCTGGCCCTCCAACTCCAAAAGGTGATATTGGATCGTCAACCACCTCCACTACAGTTACAGGCAATCGGCGTGCCCTTCAAGTTGTCGGTGAAGAGTAAGAATATTTTAATTGCTTTATTATAAGTAGGTATTTTGTTTTTTTAATTCAAATTTGCACATTCATGATTCTAAAAGTAATTGTTTCTTATTTCAGTTTTGATCCACCTGATTGTGTTCGCATGATCACACGTATTTTCAAGATGAGATTTGATTCGGCAGGATACAACTGGAAGTCTGTGACTGCAGACACCAAGAACTTCTACTGGCAGGAGTTCAAGGTAAAATTGTTTCAATTCTAAATAAATGTAATTTTGCGACTTTCATTTTCCATATGGAATTTGATTTTAAATTATGTTCTGTGTTGTTCTTGTTTTCTTTATTTTTTAAGAAACACTTTGTATGGGATGAGGCAATCGAGGTCTCTGTGAAAAGAAATTGGAATAGGAAGGCTGCAGATCGCTATAGGGGTATGCTTGGTAAATGGAGAAAGAAGAAGCCTAAATATCTACCTGATAATATTTGGGAGAGTTGGAGGCCGCATTGGGAGACTCCAGAGTTCAAAGCCAAATCTGAACAGTGTTCTAAGAACCGTTTGAGCGAGACTGGTGGTCCAGGGGCTGGTCCCTCGCGTCATACAGGAGGCTCTATCTCTTACAAAGTACATGCAGAACGCCTGGTATATGTCCATTTTTCCTTAATTTAATTAACTTCCAAACTTTATTATTTATCCTGCCAATAAATGTAATAAACATGATCTCAATTTTAGGAGGCTCAATTACATCGAGCACCACTTCCGCATGAACTTCTGGAGGCAACACACACTAGGAAGAAGGATGGGCAATTCGTGGACCAAAAGTCCAAGAGTGCATATGTAAGTTACATAACCACTGGCAATGAACATTATTGTGCTTAAATTGGACATTATGAATACTGAACTTACTATTTATGTTTTTATTACTTTTAGGAGGCTATTTTGTCTAGGGTGCAAACTGAATCTCAACCCCAAGATGGATCTTGTCGCCCATGCTCTGTCGACGTTGCACAAATATATCTGCAAGAAGTGGGTGGTGTAAAGAAGCGACAGGTTTACGGCCTTGGCTCGCAAGCATCAGTTCTCTTTGGACGCTCTAGTGCCTCTAGCTCTTTTGCAACATCTTGCCTTCAAAATAATATCATTGACTCTCGGATTCAGGAGATGGAGCAACGTATGAAGGCGATGGAGATGCGTCATCAACAGCAGCAGGAGGAGTTGCAGCAGCAAGTCCAGGAACAAGTTACAAAGCTACTTCGTTCCCATTTAGTAGCTATGGCAGGTGGCTTACCTGCTCCACCTACCCTTTCACAACATCCTCGACCACAATCTTCGGGTGCTCCTCATCAAGGCAACGATGCTGCTGCTAATCTAGGCGGACTTTAGATGTTGTATTTGTTGGATATAAATTTTGTACTTTTAGACATTTAAATACATATTTAACTTATTTATTTATAAAAATTTCTCTAATTTTATATTTATTGTTTTAAATAAAACCATTGTTTTCTAAGCGGGTTGCATGTTGTTTATTCTTGTATTTTTATTTGTTGCACGTTGTTTGTTCTATTTTATATATATATACACTAGCGTTGGGAATAACTATTTTTATCAATATCAAATCTCGTAAAGTTTAATCACAAAATCTAACTAATTTGGTTATTAAATAAAGTATATAAAATAAAATAAAAGTGAAGACAAAAATTAACAAATGATTGAACAAAACTAACCTATTAATCTTTTATTATTAAAGCTTACCATTCTAAAAATTCAAAAAAAATATTATTAATATTTGCTCATAATAATAAAAAATATTGGAAAATATTAAGCACGCTTTAGAAATTAAAATAATTAATTAATTCTATAACTAAATTAATAATAGAGAAATTGAAGAGTAAACTAATTACTTAGCAAGTAGTTTATTACATAACAACTAAATTAATATTAAAAGATGAAAAATGACAAAAAATATAAAATAAAACAAAGACTCAAAAAAAAGAGCTTTACATAGTATTGAACAACTTCTCTTATATTGCTTTGTAATACTTTCATATTTAATATATTTCTAATAAAAAAATATTTTTTTACTTAATTTAATTTAATTTTAAACAAAACTTTTACACGAAGTAGTGTATACATTTTATTTCTCTGCTGAAAAGTTGTATTATATTATATATGGCAACGACAAATATTGATATTTGCGTCACAAATTTGAAGCTAACAGCAATAAAATGCCAAGTTGCGAAACACCAACCGTCTGTTACACCATTTAGCGACACTGCTTGTACACACCAACACTTTCATTCTCGATCAAGCCACGTTCTTTCTTTATCTCTCTCGATTGACACTGTATTTTTCTCTTCTAAACCCTAATTTCTAGATTATCTTCAATCCGCAGATCTAACAAGGTGTTCTTTTATATCTATATTTATCTTTTTATCGTTTGTTCTCTCCATTTTTATCACTGATTGTAGTGTTTTTTTGTTTGTTGTTATTGTTTAATAGAAATGAAGCGAAAGCGTGGACGACCCAAAAAATCTCTCGCAAAAAAGCCGACAACTTTAGAGAATACTGGTGAAGAATCTTTCTTGAACTTTGTTGGCCAAAACGTTCAGGAAAACTTTGCGCCAGATCATGTTAATGATAATGGATTAGATATTTATGATAATGCTGGTGTTAATCATGATGGGATTGATCAATTTAGTTCTGATATGGACTCTAGTTCGCCTTCCTGTTCTTCTTCTTCAGGTGAAAGTGATGATGGGTTGCCGTTTGGAGGAGTTAGTAGTGATTCTGATGAACCACAAATTGATAGAAGGGTTAGGAAAAAAGCTAACAAACGTGGTAGGCCTAAAAAACTAGAAGCTTCCAAGAAAATTGCAAATGCCGCTGTTAATTATGCTAAGGGATTGGGTTCTTCGAGCAGGAAAGAATTATCACCATTGAAGCACCCAGCTCAGGATTCAAGGTTAAATAAGAAAGAATTGAAAGCTTCCTTGGCAGTATGTGTTTTTGTGTTATTGGGTTTATGGCAAAAGCTTGTTTTTTTTCGTGAATTTTGGATTTTAGGGAATTTCTACTATTTGGGTTTAGTATTTGAAAGGCTTTTATTTGATTGAACTTACTGTTTAGTTTCTCTTTTGTTTATACGGTTTAAAGGTCATTAAGAAGGTAATGGAAATGGACGAGGCTGTACCTTTCAGTGCTCCCGTGGATCCTGTTTCTCAGGGATTACCTGTAAGTGTGGATTGCTATTTAGTGCATATATATTTTGGATAACTGTACTCTGTTGTCAAAGATGGCATGTTATTGTTGTGCTTGTGTCCCTAAGATAATGCGAGACTGTAGGAGTACCTGCACTGTACTAGCACAGAGTACATGTTCAAAATATATTTGGCAAAATGATGCCCAAAGGCACTACACTCTAGTTACCTCATTTGCATTAGTTGATTTTGTAGTTGTATGGGTAATTATTGGAGCATTTGTTTCGGATATGCAGTATTGAGTGCTTCATTTTGGCTTTCAACTTCAAAGGATAAGAAAGATAGACACTCAAATCTTTTAGTGGTTTCACCATTTCGAGAACAAACTAACCTGAGAACTAAATGTAGAAATTCTTATTCCATACAAGCTGTTTTAGTTATGGCCAATGAAAACGGATGGCTCTTGCAGTTGGGGGAGGGACTGTTTAAAAGATTGCATTCTAATATAAGGGTACAATACATTTGTCTGTTCTTTGTTTCACAATCTGACCAGTGTCCTCAATACACTATCTTGTCTCTTTTCTTCACCCTTGTATTTAAAATAAAATGTCTGAAAGAACTGCTTTGAACAAACCATAATAATTTTATATTTCTATTATGGCATTAATTATCGAAGTGGTTATTGTTCAGGGTAATGCATGCTTATGCTATTATACATTTTTTTTAGTTATGATGCGTTTCTTCATCATAATCTATCTATAACACGGATTCTTCTCTCTCTGTCTCTCACATACATGTTGGGACTGGGGGTGTTGGTCACAAGCAGGATTATTTCAGCATCATAGAGACACCAATGGATTTTGGAACGATATGTAGTGATCTTCAAAATGGTGTCAAGTACCTGAACTCAGAAGATGTATATAAAGATGTCGAATACATTTGGGAGAATTGTCGTAACTATAACAAGAAGGGAGACTATATCGTGTACCTTATGAGGAGAGTGAAGAAGAAGTTTATGAAATACTGGACAGCAGCAGGGCTATGTAGTGAGATAATGAAGAAGCATAGAGGTATGAATTTCATGATTATGATTTTTCTGGATTTGGCTTGACTTGCCTCCCACAATTTTCTTCTGGACAAAAATTTTATGGATCAAGGCTCAGGTTTCATATAAAACGTGATGGTTTAATTATTAAATCTGCTAGGTTGTACATGGTATCTCAAGCTTTCCTGTTAGTTTATGGTTATTGTTCCATCAATCTATACTGAAATTTCCTGCAGTATTTATAACAGGCTGAATCGTATTTTCTCTATAGCAAAGTGCTGTGAATACCACAAAAAAGATATAATACCTTGTGACACTCTTCGTATCTTGATGTCCCAGTCATGAAGGCATGCATCATGATGTATTGATTTCATTTAGTTTTCATTTACATATTTTCTTTTTGTAGGTCATTCTCAGTTAGCACCTTCTTGTGATCGTGCTGTGAGATATGGCAGATGTGATCCAATGTCTACAGTGAACCGTCTAGTAAGTAACACCATTCAGATGCAGGAGAATAATTTTGGTGGCAGCCAGCCTCAATTACCTCCATCAAATTACACCCAACCTTATCACTATCATCAGCCTCAGCTGAGTAAGAACCAAGTGCCACAATTTTCCTGGTACCAGGCGGGTGTGGATAGCAGTTATGCAGGTACATTGTGCCTCAACCTCTCAATAACAAAAATAGATGCCAGGTTCACAATTATTCAAGTCTTGCATACGAATTAAGCAAGGTGCTAAATTTCTGTTGTTATAATTGCCCCCTTTTTTTTTTGCTAGATATCAAATTTAAAGCGGAGTTGCACCAAGAACAAGTTCTTCGTTTTATGCATTTATTTATTATTATATTTTTTGATGATCGTTGTTGCTGAGTTGCCATTGTTCAACCCATCTAAATAAATTCTGAATGTAAAGTAATTTCTTTAATGAGTGTTATTGTAAAAGAATTACACATTTAGCATTTTGAAAATATTGCTTCCTTTATGTACCCACTAATTAAAATGAAAACAGAAGGCTAAAGAGGAATTCTAAATGGACATAAAGCTGTTCTGTTGAGTGTATAAAACAAAGCCACACGTTGAATTATGATTATTTACAACTTCTTTTCCAATTATATGATAAGTTCTGATCCACTTCCATGCAGATAGCCTTCTGTTTCTTATATGGGAAAATTTTGCTTTTCTACAAAAATTTCAACCTCCATGTCGGCATTTTTTGGACTTTGATGTTATTGTTGGTATGTTTTTTGAGAATTCTAGTGTGGTATCGTTTGAGGGTTTAAACAGCATGTGGTATCATTTTTTTTTTTTGTGTTTATTTTGTGGAATGTCTTTTATCTTATACCATGTCTTTGCATAGTGTGTCCAAAGTTTTTATGAGAACTTCGGTTGTGATGTACAAGCTCAATTTTTTTTACTTTCTTGTAGTAGACTTATTTGATCTCCATATTTGATTTGAGATCTGTACTTCTCTCAAAGCTAGCTGAGGCTAGACAAAGCTCTCAGAACTATGCAACAACTGTTGTTTACGATTTAAAGCTGGAAGCTTAGATCATAGCAGGTGAAATCAGATTGAAGAGGCTGAACTGAACCTTCCAGATGTGGAAATTTGAGTGTGCTATGGGGTAAATGACTTATCTGAGTTAGACATTGGTGGTAGGCAATGATCTTGTTGTGTTTTTCTGACATCTTGATGGTACCCTCTATCTGGACTGAATCAGGAGTTATTGGTGTTTGTTGGATGCTTCAATGCTGGTATTTGGATTCGCTTCCTCCCCACCCCATGTTTCTTCTTCCTCTTCTCCCTTTTCTGAAAAAGGAAAACTGAATGTATCTAGATGCTTTCAATATTTATTGCTTTGGGAGGAGATTTCTGATCTGTGGTTACTATGATTAAAGACATAATGTTAATTTGATGAATTTTTATTGCATTTCTCAAGAAACTAGTAACAAAGTAAATTTTTTCATGTTGCGAAAGTAAAAACAGAGGAAAACTGGTAGTTAGGTTAAACTCATGGGATTTAAAATGCTGTTCCTCCTCTAATTTGTTGCTGTTCTGTGTCATGAGTGTTTGTGGTAATGTGCCCAATGATACATTTATTTTATGGTATTTATATTTCTTTGCATGCATGCATAAAGTTATCTAACTTAGTCGGACACTTATAACCAAGTTAAGAGAAAAGTCCTTGTTTCTACAAGGTATTGATTTCACCTGCAACTGTTATCCATTAGCCATTTCTCTTGCAGGGCATTCCCACAGAGGAGGACCACCTTCGACTGTCCTTCCTATGGAGCGGGAAAAACAGATACCCAAGCATCCAGTTGTCTCTATGGTGAATGGTTCAACCCATTCCCAGTCACAACAGCCCCAGTTGAGCTCATATTATTTTTGGCCACCACAACAGAGCACTGGCCAGCTGCATCCATCTCAGTCACATATTGGTGCAGATTTTAGCAATGCAGGTATCACAAATCTATATTCTCATTTTTGGAAATACAACACATTTTGCTTCTAATTCCATTCACTAGCCACATCCATCTAAGTCACATATTGGTGCAGATTTTAGCAATGCAGGTATCACATGTCTATATTTTCATTTTTGGAAATACAACACATTTTGCTTCTAATTCCATTCACTACATCTACATTTTATCCTCATTCTACAGTGACATTACAATTATTTGTGCCCTCTGAAAGTGTAGTTGTCAGCCCTGATTATTTTGCAGGGCAAATGCCTGTACTCCCTCCTACAGATTGTACCATGACGCAGAATGGGTTTTCTTCCAGGAGTTCGGTGGATCCAACGTTCAGCATGAACCAGCCCCCACGTCACCTGCCTAGCCAGCGACCAAATGAATCACATCAGCCTCGGGCAAGCATTGGGCATCCTCGGCCCTCCCAGCCACCGCCTATTGTTGATATCTCAAATGCAGGTTTGCTATCCTTGAAGATTATAATATTGCATGTTAAAATATTTCCTGGATTTGATCTGTATATATTTTAATAACAGTCAGAAGTCACAAAAGCAAAAGCAATGTAAGTCAATAATCACAATAATACAAATGCTCAGATTCTACATGCATCTTTCAGGAAAAAGTTCTATTCTTTTGTGCTCTTATTTTCATGTAGTTGTTTTCTTAACCCTTTCATTTTCTGGTGTTTATGTGGGATTGTCAGGCATGCAACATTCAGATGCTCGTAGGATGGGGAGAAGGCATATGCACAGGCACTCTGCAGCCCCTGAAGCCGAAATCCCATTGACCTCAGGTCATTTACTCCCTCAGCTGCCCTCTGGGAGTCACAACCCGCAGTATAGGTCTCAGCATTCCATGCATGAGAGTAAGAGGAGGGTTCGAGGTCCCACTCGGTGCCGCTTCATGTTGGACATGCCTGATGGTGAGCGGATCTTCGTCCCAATCAACGAGCTAGGACAGCCTGTTGGCGCTGAAGCATCTAAGCTGGCTTCGTTCTTGGGCACTGTAGCACGGAATGGTAAGATGGCGCCACTTAATTTTCTGGACTGGTCAGCAATGCTGGAGACGAACAAAGAGGATATGTGGCAGTTTGTGCAGGTATCTGAAATTAGCGTTCTGTTCTATGTGATAAAAGTATAGTGCGGGAGTGGTATTATGTCCTAACTTGAAAGAGAACAAAAAATAGTAATAATAATAATAATAATAATAATAATAATATCTTCATCATCCTTATTTTTGTTATAATTATTATATTGCTTTCTTCCTTGATTGTTTCTTTCCCTTTTTGTGCCATAGTCAAAGTTTGACATTGACCCCTTGTGCAAAACTTGGGTCATGAAGTCCCTTGCATCAAAATGGAGGAACTGGAAAGCAAAATTGAAAGCTGATCATTATAATCCTCATTCAACTGATGAAGAGCGTCTGAAGGACTGTAACAAACGAATCCTTCCTGATCAATGGGCAGCCCTTGTAGCCCATTGGAACTCTGAAGAGGTGCAGGTATATGCCAGCAACAGTTATGAACCTTACATTTTACTTTGATATCAATGGCTATGTCAATTTGTGTGTTACTTGGTTTGATATTCTTACGAAATCTGAAATACTGAAGCTTACTTATGCCTTTTGCAGTTACGTTGTGCTAAAAACAAGGCCAACCGTGCAAAGCAGAAGAGTGCCCATGCTGCGGGATCAAAGAGCTTTGCAAGGATTCGTGAGGAGGAGGTAAGCTATAATTTGGGAACTTATATTTCTACATGGTGCCTATTTATGACATGCAAACGTAGTCCCTTGATTGCATTGTTTAATGATAGCGAGCAAAGAGGCCTGATGGGAAGGAACCAACCCGAGGAGAGCTATACATCCTGACCCGTACACGTAAGGATGGACAACCTGTAGATAAGGGAGCTGCAGAAGTAATAGTATGTTCTAACAAACTGGACTGCAATCTCATTGCTTATCTTAATCTAATTATTTGGCATATTTTTGGTTGGTCAATACTTGAAGTGTAAAATAAATACTTGGGTCTTCATTGCAGTCAAAACTCCGTGAACAAGCAACTCAGAAACAGCAGACTTCAAATGACAGCAATGAATATGCGGATACCTACTGCCAAGTTATGGGAGAAGACAGATGTGGCAATGCACGGATGTATGGGTTGGGTCCCACCGCTACTGAGCTTTGGGGCCGAAAACCTAGTCATAGTGGTTTTATGAAGATGGCTTTGGAGGCCAAAAGATCAGCTAACGAGGAGGTAAGCAAGATGCTGAATAAAATGGAGGCCATGGAACAAAAGTATGCATCCCTGGAAGACCAGATAGCTAGGATGACTTCAAATATGCAGACTCTCATTGACAAAATGGACACTTTGGGTTCAAAACAGGTATGTATAGGTATCATTTTTCCTTTTCTTCCTTTATTATTTACTTATTTTTATTTTTATTTAAAGAATGAATCTATAGATATAGTTCAATTAGATTGTAAGTAGATAGGTTTTTCTTTAGCCTGATGTTACTTGTTCATTCCTGATAGGTTCTTGATAATGCTCTTGAAGATGCACCGCAGGCTCGAGTACACTCATCCTCATCAAGTCATGCAGTTAGATTTAATTAGGTGACATCAATATATCCTTGAATTTTGTGCACTTTAGTTCAGTAGCTCTATTAACCCTGCGGAATGCATTGGTTCACAGAAAAGTTGAGTTCAAAGGTTTTTGTTTCGATGACTGCATCAAATCATAATGAACTATGGAGTTAAGTCTCAACTCATGTTTTCAGAATTTAATCGGGAACTGGAATATATTTCTCATTTTTTGATGATGAAAGTGATCTTGGGTTGGATCTAGTGAACTCAAAAGTTTAGCTGGTGTTTTCCATAAACTACTTGATGATACCTCCCTGATTTCTGCATTTCTTTCTGAAATAATACACCAAACTGGGAAAGCAAAAAAGGGCCAGTGCAAGAAAGAAACAGCATATAATGATATCAACATTCAAGTAATATAATTCATAATGGTCAAATTCTGTTATGCTTTTTCTTTTGCTCTGGCTCGGCCAATATTTTCTTTCGTATATTAATGAAATTAAAAGTGTCTACAGTGACTATGCATGAGAAATGCCTTTTGGGAGATTGGGAAGGAGGATTAGTTGGTTTGAACTGGACAAGCTATGGCAACTGGCAAAAGGATGTTTAGGTCCCTTTGCGCCACATAGTATGGCTTCACCTGTTACTGAACTTGGATTTCTAGAACTTGTCTGCAAATTGTCCTGCAAAATGGCCTTTCTAACTTTTAGCTGTGTCCTTGCTCTGTGCAGGTTTAAAAAGGCATGATGCTCGGCAGGCTTACCGACTTTTGTTTTGTACCATCTCTCTCTCTCTCTCTCTCTCTAAATCGTGTGTAACTCACACCGGTTATGTCTTGTTGCATTTGTTGGTAGTAACTTTTTCACTCCAAAACAAGCATTGTATATTTTGTTTGGAGTGATTTCTGATCACTGAGTATTCCTCCATCTTCTTACATGGATGAAAATTCCAGTGAGAGCCACCTCTCTATTTGAAGGAATTTGCAGAGTTTATGGTTTATTCTGTTGATTATTACCATTATTTTTTTTTATCAATGCAATTGGTGTAATTTTTATTTAGTTGAGATGGTACTTTTGCCATTTTGGTTACCACGACAAGCTCACCATGTCGATTCAATCGAGTTTACAACATTATACTCGTTCTGATTTATGCACGAACGTTTGGATGTATGGATGTGATACTTAAATTGAAACAATCTGTTCTGGTGTGATCTGACTACTTGGTTGAGGTATTTCCATTTTTCCACAATCATGTGTAATCAGGTTACGAGGAGCGAGAATTTTCCAGTTCGAGACTCAATTTTAAAATTTTCATAAATTTAATAAGTTAAAAAAGAATTATTCTTGTAGCGGTGTTAGCCCATTAGATTTTTCCGTAAACAAAAAACAATAAAATATAACTAACTCTAACAATAACAATAAAATAGTGATAATAGGAAACTCTCTCTTATCTTGGTAAACAATAAACATTAGATTCCCTCATTTTTTTTAAGACTTTCCTCATTGGTAATTGAACTCCAATCATCATTATAGAGGGAAGGAATGAATAAATAAACTATTTAACAAATGCTGAGATAGCCTCCAAAACGACCAAACCAATTGTCGTTGGAGTAAACCACCCCTTTCTAACGAGAAACGGTAACTGACTGCTAGGAAACGACGTCGCTTGACAAATTCAAGAGTTCAAATTCCCAATTCATATGTATGCTTAAAAACCTCGTAAAAAATAGTGAAATCCTTAAACCTCTGTTTCCCTCCTTCGAATCTTCTGTATATAGTCGTCATTAGCCCAACGATCTCGTTTAAATCTGAAAAAGGTATGGTGCTGTTTATCCACTATTACTTAATCCATTTTCGTTAACGAAATCCTAGGGTTTTGCTTGTTATGGAAAACTGAATTGTTTTTGGTTTACTGTTTGGGGTTCCTTTTGTAACTTTTCTTTGAAAAGTTTCATCTTTTACATTATTCAATTACTAAAGTTTGAATTTTTATGTTAATGGGTTAATTTTTTTTTCTCCTTTTTGTAAATGTAAGGCAATGGCGTGCAAATTAGTCGTAATTGATTTGAATTTTCCGAAAATTTGTTGGTCTGGATTTTATGAGATTGTTATTATTGTTTTGTTTTGTCTTCTGTGCAGTGTTGGTGAAGTGTGTAGAATATGAAGCGAAAGAGAGGGAATAAGAAAGGCAAGCAAAAACGTCCTCCTGCTATTGCCACAAATGAGGCAGTTGTGGACTTAGTCAATTTGGATAGGGAAGATAATTCTGGTGCAGATGAGTTTGATGATAATACTAATGATAATCATAATAATGAAGAGTTCCAATCTGCAATGGAGGTTGATACACCTTCTTCTACTGGTACAGATCAGCCATTGAATCTTGCAAGTATAAACCCTGACGGGTCAATTGATAAGACTGCAGGGAAGTCGTTTGGGCGTGTTAAGGTTAAGCTCAAGATGTCGAAGGTGTTAGAATCGCACAGCGATACTGATAAGAGTAGCCCACAATTGGGTTTGGAGAAACAAAATGTGGTTAGTGATAAAGTAGAAGATACTGGCAACTCACTGTCTGAAGTGAAAACGAATGTTTCTGGGAATGTATCAAAGAAACCTGGGAGTATAAAGATTAAGTCGTCAAAAGTGCTGGGTGGATTGGGTGCTGAGAAAAGTGGCGGTACTGTAACGATACAGGATGAGGTTTTACAACAAAAAGAACCAAGCACGCCTCATCAGGAATCTCAATATAGTAAGCAAGAGTTAGATTCTGCATTGTCGGTATGTTGGATTTCATTTCCTTCTGTTTTTTTTACTACTTTACTGTTGACTTTGTTATTCGAATTTCGGTTGAAATCTGATTTCTGCTTATTAACTTTTTTTTTTTTGTTATAATTTTAGGTGATTAAGAAGATTATGAAAATGGATGCAGCTGAACCCTTCAATGTTCCTGTGAATCCTGAAGCTCTTGGAATACCTGTAAGTATGAACAGCTTACTCTAAAGAGACTTCAACATTACATTTATCACTCTCTAGCATAATAAAGCTCTTGGAATTAGCTTGGCACTGCCTGCTGCTTGTCTTTGATGAGGACGGGGGACTAAGTTCATATGGTCATAGTATGGGGGACACCCTCATGCATACACTTAGGAATCTCTTCTCCTTTCTTCCTGCTGTACCAACAATATGCATTTTATTTTCTTAGGATAATGGTCCTGTATGCCGCACTGCTTGATGGGTTTATTTCTTTAAATGAACTGATGTCTACTCTTTTTTATTTTGGGTGGGGATTTTACACCAGGATTATTTTGACATCATTGATACGCCAATGGACTTTGGAACTATATGCAGCAATCTTGAGAAGGGTGAAAAGTATATGAACTCAGGGGATGTCTACAAAGATGTTCAATACATTTGGGACAACTGTTACAAGTATAACAATAAAGGTGACTACATCTTGGACCTCATGAGGCGGGTGAAGAAGAATTTTATGAAGTACTGGACCGCATCCAGTTTATTCACTGAACAATCAAGAGGTTCCAGTGGTGAGAGTTTTATGGTTGTTGTTTTTTTTCTCAACCAAATCAATTTTTTATTTTTGTCATTAGGCTTTATTTGGTAAACTTGCTTTTGCTTCTTGTTTTGTTCTATGGGGCAAAGAAAATAGAGCCCAAAAAGGGGCTAATGAAGCTTGTTTATCATATTGACTCAAATAGTTGATAGAGACAAGGTTGCTCACCTTATAGATATCTGGTCTTTCCCTGAGTCTTACATAGCATCTTAGTGGAGTAATGAATTGCATTCTCTCTAGTGAAATTATTTTAGGACCTAATAGAAAAAATTATAGTTTTTCGTATTTTTATGATTAGATCTAGTTATTTTAATTTTATCAATGGCCTGGAATTTTGTGTATGATACAATTTTGTCCATTAAATTTGCATATACAATTGTTACTTGCTTGCTAACATGGATCTTAAGCAGGAGTTGTATGGTCCAAACAGTGTTGAGAAAGGGCTAATGTTGATGAACTTTGTTATTTGGAGCATAAATTCTCTCAAATTAACCTCTCTTCCATCCCCCAAAGCCATAAAGCCAACCCTTGCTCAATGTCCAAACTTATCTCCCTCTTTCAAGGCCTTTGTCAATTAGTAATTAAGGCAGTTTGTTTATTGTTGGGTCTGTGCTGTTTGCTGATAGCTGAAGCTGCCGATTCAGATTCCTTTTCATGGTTCATTTGTGTTGGATTATTTAGGCAAATATGCACTTGTTGTTGGATAAAAGATGCCTCTTGGTTCAAGTTTTCTCAGCATAATTTTATTATGGTGGTCTGACTAGAATTGTATGCCAGGTGCTGAAGGTGCTCAAGTGGAGGATATTGGAGCCTCTAGTCAAGTTCATGGTAAAACTAATCAATATAAACAGAAGAACAAAAAACGTCATGGGTATATTCTCTGCATGTTTTTTTCTTTTTCTGTTAGTGCATAGGATCTATTAGAATTTTCATGCACTGTTCTTTGAATATTTTGAGTTCTTCTAATTTATTTCACTTCCTAGATTCTCATTATCCAACTTTTAGATGTCATCTGGGTTATATGGTGATGACATAGTAATAACATATAAGGCCAACAGGAAACAGTGTGCAGACATTAAAATTAGCATATAATAATTGTTTTTCTCATGTCCTTTCCCCTTCCCTAATTTCACTACTGGTCCCCTGAGACTGCACTGTATTTCAGGCTTGTTCCCATCCTTGCAATTTTGATTTAGAATCTCATTGTTCCGTAATTTGTTTGGTGTAGTCTCCTTGCTAACCAGTTTGACGAAAGTGGTCGGCTCCAGATTGGCCATAGGTCACCACACACTTCTTTTCCTTCCCTTCACTCATCTGAGGCCATGCCTTTGATTTCACAAGATGTTAAATTAACAGTCATGCGATTCTCTTCCCAAATCATGAACTTCTTTAGTTTTGAATTTCACAATTACTTATATTTTGCAGAAGGCGCCATAAGCTTGATTGCCTTTGTGCCATATGTGTTCTAAAGCGCCGTAGAAGGGAGCGCGAGGAAAATGCTCGACTTGCTAAATGTCAAAGTGGAGTTTCTGATAATAAACTTGCTCATGAGTCAAAGCAAGAGGTGCGCTTGTATTTTTTTTATTTACTGATAATTAGTTACATAAAACCCTTTTGTGAGTTGTGTGTATTTTAAGTTTGTGTTTATAGCATCCATGTTCTGTACTTCTGGCCATACCCAATTTGACATGGTCTTGGATGTGCACCAAATATTTCTGAGACATTCTGAAATTTTGAATGAGATTTTTTTTTTCTTGACCGCGTTATAAGTATCTGGTAGTTACATACTTGTATGCATCAGTTATATGTGGAAGCTTACTGCCATTTTTTGTTCTTGACATAGAATGAGATTGTGAGAGAACACACTTGGGAGTTTCTGGCGTAGGATTTAAGTATTGTCCCTATTTGGATTTTTGTCAAGGTAAAGGAACAAAAGGGGCTTTAAGTGAGAAGAATTAGATGCCTGAATATGATTAGATATTTGGTTTCATTGGCAGCATTTTACAGATATACAAGCGGTCATGCATTTCTTTCATTTTGTCTTGGAAATGATTTTCCAATTGTGTTGAAGTTGGGTCCCTTTGGTCACCTTTGTAGTAATTTTCTCTATGCTTATGTGAAGTAAAATTAAATTTGTGCTTATTTGCTCTCCCTCACCTGCTTTTCTCTCTTCCTCCTCTCTTTGTAAAGGGATCTCCTCTAACTGAGAGTCCTGGTGGTGAGGATTCATCATCAAATATGGATGAATCAGTAGATCCAGATGCAGATGCTGAAGTGGAAGGAAAGGGGCAGGACGTGAAAATGGAAGATACAGAGCAGCAGTTCAGCACTGTTAAGGACAAGCCTGATGAGGCAGAGGATGAGGATGACGATGATGATGAGGAAGAGGAGGAAGAGGAGGAGGAAGAGGAGGAGAATGAGACAGAAATTCAAGGGAAAGGAAAGGTCGAAACATCAGAGAAATCTGGGTTCGCTGATAGATCAGGAGAGGAGCCTAATCAACAATCTCAGCCTGGACTATCAGATAACACAGGTTTGGTAGTCCAAATACATACTGACAAAGGACATATAACAGGGCAACATGAGGACAAGACCCTAGCAGTTCAGCGAAGTAAGGATAAGGTAATTAACTTTCTAAACTAATTTTTATGTTGGCATATGGAAAAAGTCTTGCTTAGAACTTTCATGGCTAAAGCAAGCTTACATATCATTTGAAGCAAGCTTCCTTGAATCCATTAACTGTTGTATGTTTCGGATGTATTCAGGCCAAAATGATTCAAAATGGGTAATTTTGCTTAGATCTTACGAGTAAATGTTAAATTTATTGGGAGACCTAAGGATACCTATTCCTGAACATTTTGACTGATCAGGAATAGAAAATTTAAGTTATAAATGGGTGTAAAGCATCACATATCTGATATTTGCTCATGTACCATTTCTGTTTGATTTGCTTTTATATTTTTATAAAGCTTCATATAGCCAACCCCAGCTAGTTTGGCATTAAAACTTAGTTGTTATATTTGTGTAAAACTTCATGATATGTTGTACTTTCCAGGAATCACACGAACAGAAGCAGAAGGATAAAATGTTTGAGAAGTTCTGTACCGAAAATCCCAGGCTTCTCAGTTTGTGCAAAAGTCTCTTTCCTGACAACAATAAGTCTCTCTGGAGCGGGCCTCACTCATTGGTTCGACACAAGGGTTCTGTTTGTAGAAGTTCTATTCATGCTGCTATTGAAGCTTTGATGAAGTAGGTGCTTTAAGTAACTTCACATTGTCCAACAAAGGATCTGAGGTGACCTTATGCTCACATAGATCTAATGTATTATTACAAGGCAGCGTGTCTGACATAGATGCATACATGAAAGTGAAATGCCTAGTTATAAATGATGCTTCAGCTGAGGATAATTAGTTTTATCTTGGAACAGGGTGGAATCATACCTCATGGCCTAAAAATACAATTCTAATTTACGCAACTTAGGTAATCTTTCTACGAAGTCATTGGTATTCCTGTGGTGGTTGCTGGAATTTGCAATTGTAATTTGTGTACATCCATGTTAGAAGTTGCAATAACTTGATATTAAGCAAGAATTCTTTTAGGGTTGTACTGCAGCAAAAATCAACTTGTGCAATTGTAATTTGTATACATCCATGTTAGAAGTTGCAATAACTTGATATTAAGCAAGAATTCTTTCAGGGTTGTACTGCAGCAAAAATCAACTTGTGCAATTGTAAACAGATTGTATCCTTTTAGGGTTTTACTCCACGTTATGCAGTCCTCAAAAAGGATTTCTCAAAAATAAAATTCCGATCCCCGAAATTTCGTTTCTTTTTGGGGAATTTTTCGGTCCTATAAATAAGACCACAATTGAAGAACCATGTTGTGCAGGAAACAAAATGTTCTTAATTGAAAAATTCCACTATTTCCTTGTGTCCATGTTTTTTTACATTGAAGTAATGCATATTGTTAAAGATTTGAAAATTGCAGTAAATAGATGACAATGTTTTCCCTGCTTTTGGAAACAAACTTGAAGAGACCTCCAGCAAGCAAAGAAGAATAATATCAACCCTACATTACATTGTACTCAGCTCTAAATTTGCAGTGAAAGCATCTCTACGGAACAAAAAATCCCTGATGTATCAAAAGCTTAAGTTCATGAGATGTTTCTGAAGAAACCCTAATTTGCTGCCAGTCATGGTAGATCATACTTTACATGGCCAAGGTGGAGACCACAAGCTGGGGCCATGGGACTTGCTTCAGTCACAGACTTGGCGTTCAGTATTCGTTCCACTGAATAGAATTAATGAAATGGAAAAATAAGTTTCAGACATGATAAGGATATACAGAAACATATTACACACACACAAAGGCAAGTGTGTAATGAGAGATACAGACCATCTGAACTTGTTAGATTTCCAGTGCCAACAGATTTGAGAACACCAATAAGCAGTCGAACCTGGAAAGGTTGAAATGAACTTCAAGCCCGCAAATGACAGAAGTGCTCAAACTATAACTATCCAAAGTTGAAGACATTTCTATAATATTTCCATTGGATAAAAAAGGTTGAAATCAACAAGACAGAGGAGACAATTTAAGAATGAACATAACTAACCCCCACAATCTACCAAGTGCCGGTGGAAATGTTAATAGAATGACAATGATCTTACAATCATAACTCCTAATATAATTTCTAACGGGGAAAAATTTTCTCATGCAACATTTTCTACTGTTACTACATCAATAGTGTATTAATGGTGTTAGATGGTTTGAAAGCGTATCCCAGTGGGTGCACTTCTGATGTTTCTAGATCAAGTTTAACAAAAAGAAATGGCAATTCAAAGACACCAATAAAATGTTGTGAAGTTGTGAGCTATAAAAAAACTGCTTGTAAAAAAGATTACAAAATAAGTTGATTCAAGTTAATTTTTCCCTTTATATTTATGGAACAGAGTTGATTTCTTTGAGACATCAGCATCCATACAAATCCAGTACATCATGTAAATGCTGTAATCTATAGTGCATAGCACAACACTTGGTGCAATCAACTGAAGCTGCAACTTCAGGAAAAGAGATTTATAGATGGCCCAGAAAAACACTTGCAAAGGTTGATGCAAACCTGGTGATAAAGAAAGGAGCGGGCACGTGCTGTTACAACATAGCAACGGTGTTTTCTCCTCATCCCAAACCCTAATTCAATCTCACCATAGGAGCCTCCTGCTAACATGGAACATGAGTCTTCTCCATCAAAACTATTTTTTGTCCTCTCTGTTGTACATGGAAAATAGGGTGTTGAAGCCACCTCAAGAACAGAAAGTTCATCCAAAGTTCTGATTGGTGATTTTGCCTGTAAACAAGTTATTTTACAAAATCTTATATTTTTTGGAATATGCTTGCCAGCTCCCATCTAAGGATTTAGGTTAACATCTTAGAAAAAAATTGAGCAAGACATAACGGGATCCAAAACATGAGCAAAGGTAGCATTCAACAAATTGTGGTATATCACAGATGCCAACTGCCATGAAATAGTAGCAGATATTTAAAAATAACCTTAAATTGTTACAAAATTTTAAGCAAGAGAACCACAGAAAGAAGACAATTAATTTTAAAAAAAGAATAAGAATGTCGAAAAGAAATTTTCTTCATCTAAATTTAAGTTCCAGCATTGCTTAGGAGTAGGAATAAGAATTAGTACTGAAGAAGCTTGATTTTACTCCTCGCAACCAAAACCAGATCATGTCTTCTCAAGCATTAAACCACAGGCAGACCAAGTTGTATCTATTTGAACTTAGGTAGCACTAAGTGCTTATGCTAATTAATTTTCTGCATACTGAAAAGCCTATATAAAGCATCTTTGCTCTACACAAAATAGTACTAACCATCTCATGTGAATAAAGATATCGAAGAAGGCAAAAAGCTATCTGCAAGACAAGGAAAAACCTGGCAACCAGATGCCCTGAATGAACTGAAATCATGATGTCCAACAAGAACTTTGCATGCTTCCTGCATGAATATCAACAATATTTTTTTCAGTGGTCAAATAACTAATGACTGAGTAAAGTAAAACTAAGCCAAATGTTCATAATATTTAGCTAACCTGCATAGCAACAAGATCCAGCTCCTCAGGCACATGCCACGCCCTGTCTTTCTCGAAGGTAGACAAAGGCTCCTGTCCAGACAGAAGTCGGTAGAAATACCTAATTTTTTTTCAGTGACATAAAAATCTATCCTCTGGGGTACAAGTTATTATTATTATAGTAAGGAACATTAAATGATGGATCCAATTTTAAAGTATGATAGCACTCATTTGATATCTAACTGAACTCATGTTAGGGTAGTGGCATGTGATAGCAATACCATCTATCAAAGTTCATCCTCTACAAACTTCATAATCCTAACTGGATATTTGCAGAAATTCATCCTTCACAACAAGTCTTCACTTGAAAGCATCATTAAATCAGCTAATCTATGGATGCCTCAATACATCATGCAATTTAAAAAACAATTTAAAGTTATTAATACCTACGTGCGCTCGCAAGCTTTATATCTCGCATGGAAATCAGCTGGAACACATCGAACATCAACCACTGTAATATCACCTTCATTCCTCTAACAAACCCAAATGAAAATGAGTGAGGATCTCTGAATGTTAGTACATGATTATTAGAACATGGACAGACAACTGAATCAGATCAAGCCACAAGCTATTCATACAATTATACAGCACCAAGCATGATGGAAACTCAGTGTTATAAAAACCAAGTTTCAACAGATACAAAACAAACACGAGGTCACAAGCTTGATGGACAAAAACAATCAGCAGCATAAAGCAGCTTTTCACATATGAAAATAACTGGGTTAAAAGGCCACTTTCAGTAACATGAAGGTTAATGTGCAAATAAACAAAAAACATTTGTAAGCAGTTCGTTAATATTTAACAATAAAGCACAAATGTTTTACAGTAAAGAAAGCAAGCCCTTGCTTTGAATGTGCTTAGGCAACAGAATGGAAGCAAATTGGGTTTTGCATCACGATGAAGCCATATCATGAACTGATTCATTCCACTTGTGATTCACCCAGTAACTTAATGCTCACAACTGAGGCCAAAGAAGCACCAAATAATTATTTTCTCACGAAATCCATAAAATAGCCATAGATGGGATCCGTCTATGATGAAATTCTGTGGTGTACCACGAGATTGTCTAAATATACATGTAAATTTTATTAAAATATAATTTTAAACTTAAATATAACAGCCTTAACACACCTTGCATTTTTTCAACATGTGCCTTGAACCATTTATCAAAAACATTACATTGGAAATTATACTATGAAACAGCCAAAAGGTTTGAACCATATAAAGGACCGAAATATACCCAGAATAAGGCAGAAATTGAGACATGATTTGCATAAAATATATATAAATATTCATAAGATACACACACCAGTGTTATTTCTGTTTGAGTACAGTACCATTAGCAAAGTAAAACTCGGCCAAGGAAATAAATATAAGTATAATGCAATACATTCAAGAACTTGGTGAGAGTGGACTGTGTATAGGCCAACAGTTCATTTGAACAAAAGAAACATCAGAAGACACACCTCGAACCAATTTTTTTTTTTTAAAAAAAAAAAAAGGAAAAAAGAAAACACACCTGCAAGAAATGGTTCACAGCTCTTCTAACTACTGCTGGTTCATGTGGCTGTAACTATATTTTCATGAAAAATCATAAAACAGAGAATAAAATCAGCTCAAGTATTATGAAAAAAGCCCCGATCAACTCATAAGAAAAATAAATTACATTGCCAGCTGTGCAAGTGAGCATGCATGTGCATTTATGTGTGGTAATCTTGACACTTTCCCAAAGATTTAATAAATCGAAGTAGGTGTGACGTCAGCAATTTAAAATATCTCGCTTTCAGTCATTGCTAAACAAACAAATAAATTTCTTGCGATTAATAATAAATACCAAAAATACAAACGTTGGAAGGGAGCTCTAAGGACTTTACAATTTTACCAACGCCAAATGCAAAACAATATTCAGCAGAAAGTTAATAAATTAGAAAACAAATATGCACACGACATACCACTTCACCCGGCTTCCTTTTGCTTATCCGTTCAACATCAACATGACAAACATTCGACAAGGCATGTACTCCTGCATCCTACAATAGTTGGAACTTTGCATCTATATCATAGCCCAGAAGAAAAAAAAATTGTGATAATAGGAAACAAAAAAATTGTGATAATAGAAACCAATAGCATACGCAACATTTGTCCCACTATTGTACATTATTGCAAATAGGTATATTCTCCTAAGTGATTTAGATTATTTCTTCTACACAAAGATTTGAATTTTTGAAATTCCTTAATATGATCATCCTCTTTTACCCCCTTTCAAAGTCTGAATGCTATAGTCTTATCCTAATACTACAAACAAAATATTAAAAGAAATAGCAAGAAATATGCTTACAGTTCGACTAGACAAGGAGATTGATACTGGCTGGCCAATAAATTTATGAAAAGCCTCCTGCGTTTAACATTCCAAAAATAGATATATTTACATAATCAACTCCTGTCACTTGCATGCTAAAATCAATCTTTGAACTTTTTCTCATTTAAAAATGAATAAATGAACTTTTTTTCTCATTCAAAAATGAATGCATTTCAAAAAGATTTACTTCCTGAAGCAAGAAAACCAAATAGTAAACCATAAAACAAGTCACGGTTTTTCTTAAATCACCTCAAGGACCCCAACCACGGTTCTGCAATTGAGCTGCTTCTGGGAACCGGCGAATCGGGTACCAATATACTCAACAGCAATCAAATAGCGTTGAAGTCTAGGATTTGGACTCATTGATTGAGCAATAACACCCGATTCCTGCAATTCTTCTCCGTCTTCGTCGCCGACGGTGAGGTCTTGGGTTTTTGGAATCTTGGAAGGTCTGTCAAGAGATGCAACAGAAGAAGCATCTAAGCAGTGTTTTACGTTTTCAGTCATTTGATGCTTTGGCAATGTGTTTTCCAGGAATCCGTTTTCCTGGCTTACAAACAGCTTTGAGTGACTGATTGATCGCTCAGGGTTTTAGGGGATAACCTGTATTCAGGCGGCAATATGGGCTCATCCTCTTGAGTTCAAATATGGGCTTAGAGCCTTGATCGGCCATTACGTTCATTTTGGTAAAAACACCATTTTTAATTTTTTTTTTTATGCACTACTGAAGTATATTTATAAAATTTATTTTTAAAATAAAATATAATTACTTATAATCGATATTTTGTACTTTCCATAACATCTCAAATAAAAATATAAAACACAGTTGATTTATGCCACAGGTGTTGTTGACTTTTTGACGTCGGAATTTTATTTCTCAAAGCACGGTCTAGAACCAATTTTACTAATTTTTAATAAATATTTTAGATATATATTTTTCATCGACAATTCAAATAACATAATCCATTTTGATATAAAACAAACATAAAATTGAAAATCTATTCGTTTTTATTTTTTAAAATAAAATGATGTCATTTTAGATTATTCTAATTTATAAAATTTATTAGAAATACCATTTTTTTATAAAATCTAATTTAAAATTATTCAAATATGTACAATGGAGGTTTTCATTTATTTCGTACCAACAAAATTACTAAGAATCCATGATTTGCTGAATCGAAGAAGGATGTCAGCCTTTTAAGTTAATTATATTATAGTAGAAAACATCATGATCTAGAGATTCAGAGCACCAAATTTCAACACAAGCACATCAAACGGTAGATAGAAATTGAACTTCATCCACCACCCCCCACTTCACTTTTGGAATCAACCAAAGCACTGAAAATAAAATATAGCTATCCTACCTAAACAATAAGTACTTAAATGGAGCCTTATAAACCAGCTTAAAATGGAAAAGGAAAACACATGTGATTTAAACAACACAAGAAAAGGAGAAAAAGAACAATGAAACAAGAGAGATGCAACATCGAAATTCAAAGAAATAAAAGTACAGTAAAAAATGCTTATGATGGTGCAGGGACTGAATTTTCTAGTGGCTTCTTTATAGAATTGTTACTCTTCGGATTGTAGCTGTGGAGAGAGAGATTTTTTGTTAGATTGATCAGAGATGAAGGATTAGTCATTTTCTTAGTCCTCAAGTCATCTTCAAATTTCCTTTCTCCTGTTTTCATTTGCTTCTGCGCAGAAAATTTTTGAAAAATCGTTAGTCAAAATAATGTCTTCCTTTACTCATCAGCAAATTTAAAATGGGAGCAATAATACTGTGCACCCATTCAATTCAGGATTTGCCACAGGGCGCACACATAGCACAGCAAATTTCAAATAGTTCAGCTAGTACTCCAAAACCTGTTCGAAGAATGCATACGAGAACAAAATTTTGGGGCGCAAAAACACAAATCTCCATTTGAAGACCTAAAGACAACCGATCTGCAACATAACAGATCCACCAATTTGCAGCATTCTTTGCAAATGAGATTGGGAAAACTACAACAAACTCAAGACTCAAGAAATTAATTTTATTTTTTTATGATGGAGACAAGGAAAAGCAGTTGTGAAGATACAGTCATGGTCTTGCAAAACAAAAAAAAAGACAGTAAAATAGCGTGTTACAAAATTGGAAAAACTATATATGAACATGAACTTAAATGAAACTAAGAAAATTGAGGGTGAACATAGTAAAATCACAAATAAAAGTTGAAAGAGGGAGACAAAATGGGGGAGTTGGGGAACTCACTGGGAAATCATCATTGTTATGTATTTCCATTCGCAGAGTTGCAGGCTTACTGCTCTTTTTCACATTAAGGGACTTCTCTCGAATTTCATAAAAATTAAAGTCATCCAACAATGACGATTTAGCTGAATAGCTCTTAAAAATTTTTAGCATTTCCAAACCTTGCTTAAGTTCAATCTGCAAAATATGACAAAAAAGCTTGTCAAACCAAACATGAAAATACATGAGCAGAGGTTGCTAGTGACAAATCTCTTTTGCACTAAGGTGTTTTGCATGATAAATTGGATTCAAATTACCAGGCAAGAAAGACCATTTTAAACAATTAACACATGTACATTTTTAATTCTGACTATATTTGAAATAATGCCAACATCACACAGACAGAATTATACAAAAGAAAAATTAGAGCACTATTGAGGTTGAACAGAGGGAATATACCTCTTGGGTATCCCTACTAAAAGTTACAGGCCTTCTATCATTATTTTCAAGAATGATATGGCGCAGCTGGTTGTTAGGAATGTCTTTTACGACATGCCATTTAACTGGGAAGAAACCATTCCACTTGTCAAGTTGCCAAAAGTCCATGTCTTTATCAAAATCCACCTGCCCAACCATCTCAGCTACCCCAACAAATTGCCCACTTCCATTAACCTGAAGTTACAATGCACAGCAGACAAAAAAGGCAAAATGAGAACATCAAAGCATATATTCAGAGATAACAGGAAAAGAAAAGTATGGAAACATTCTAACAGAAGGAAGAAGGCATGCTTTCAACTCACCGAAAAAAAGAGGAAAATTGGGCATTTTGAGCCATTTCCACTTGATATCTGTTCTGCATCATGGAATGCTGCATCGAGCTTCTTATTACCATTTGGTGTACTTGCCCAGACATCATATTTAATGCTCTTATGAATGTCATCTTCATTGTAAGATTTTATGACATAGAACTTAGCATTTGCATACTCAGTTTCAAAATCCGATTGGTTATACCTGTCCCTTTGCACAGTGGTTCCCAAGTCTTCCTTGACAGAAGAATCCAAAGAAGCCAAATTGTTAGCGGCCCTAGGACCACAAGTTAGTTCAGTTGAGGACTCAAAATCACCGTTTTTCTGGACCCTATCTCTGAATTTATTTCTATCACTTCCATTCCACATCCGTCCATTTTGTCTATAGTTCATATGACCGTTATGTGCAAATGGACCTTGTTTTTGGCTAGGAAACGAAGAGAAAGTTCCTACATGATGGTGTCCCTTAAACAGACCAGCTGAGAAATCAGAACCTAATAGAGACACCTGTAACATAAAATGTTTATGTTAGCAAAACACTCATAGCTGTGGGAATATTGATGACCTAATTGCATAAAAGTTCAAAATCAATTATCTTCGGGACAACTTTAACTTCAAAGATGAACACAAATAAAAGAATCACCTAAATAAGAGTTTAAGAATATTAACAGTCATGTATAAACTTAAAAGATGAGAAATTGTTGATGATATAATATGCAAAACGAATGTAATCCTAAATGTGTAAATGAGCTAAAATTATGTAAACCTTGTTTAAAGGTCTGATTGATTGTGCATATGCAGACTTGGATGATTTGACGCCTACATTGCCATTAGACTTCATCGAGTTGAAACCATTTTGCTTGGCAAAAGTAGAGCCTGAACCATATTTTCCATTTCCGGAACCAACATTTCCATTTGAGATGTCACCAACATATGTTGAATCCCACGAATAACAAGGCACAGCTTCAGCTCCATATGAAACAGGATGCTGAACATATCCAGGGGAAGAGAAATAAGGTTGCTGACTAACATTTTGCCCATCGACGCCAACAATTGCTCCAGTAGCATATGGATTATATCCAGGTAAATAATAAACTAGCGATCCATTGTCTGATTGCATTCCCTGATGCAATCAAGCAATAAACAAGAATATTAGATATCCATAATACACATCATGTAAAATATGTGTTAGAATATATATCAGCTAGAAAGGATGGTGCATATTTTTGCAAATAGATTTCCAAGTGAAGTTGGAAAAACATACCAGGTGAGAATTATCTGCTTGTAAATAACCATGATCATCCAATTGTGCAAAAGGGCCACTGTATCCTGCAACGCAGTTAAATTTTGAGAAACAAGCAAGCCTTAAATATATCCAAATTATCAAATCATACTCACAGGGAAATGTTCTAGTGCAGAAGATGAAGCTAAATGAAGGAACTATAATAGTTTAAAACAGTTATCGGAATTTTTTTAATATTTTCCAGTTAATTTAACTAAAAGCATTTGAACATCACACATAAAGTGAGAATTTCTTAAGCCATCTCAAAATCTTGCTTAGGTCCATAGTGGCAACCGTGAACCTCTTAAGAGTTATTCTGTATCAACAAAGACAACATAGATTGAAATGGAGCCACCCAACTATGCTAAAGTGACTGAAGACATGCTAAAGTGCTCAATATTTACCTCTTTCACATAAACGTACCATTAGCTTAAAAGATTATTCTGACCATTATAGCATTAAGCAAACTAAATTTTTAATTGCAAATTGATGAACTTCCAGTTCTATGCAATTCATTGAAGAGCATTAGTACATATTTTAACTTCACAGAAAAAGTATCATTTATGTATTTTAATGAAGACTATGAGCTGCCGTTGCATTGACTTTGTGACAACTCCTATCAATAGCATATGGCTGTCGCAATATCCCACCTGGGTAGTAATAATTGTAACTACTAGTAGGTGGATTGTAAATGCTCTGCTCTCCAGCTAACTCTTGATTAGCCTCCCCTTTAATGGTAGAAATACCATCCCCTTCACCTTTGGTATTAGAAGTAGCATCCCCTGAAGAGCAAATGGGAGATGTTGAGTCAGATGGTATTCCATCTTTTCCAGAAGCCTGAAAACAGAAGTGTTCAAATGAAGATAAGACAACAGAAAGATAACCATGTTCCACTGAGCATGAAGGAAGTCACATATTCTAATACAATCCTCTATCACATTAAGCACAACTTGTTTAATGTGTAAGATCTAGATAATGAGTAAAAACCATTGACAAGATAAAAAAATGCAGAGTCATTTAATGGGGAAAAATATTTTTTTATCTTTATTTGTTTTAGAAAAAAAGCTTTTAATGCTTGAACTGAAGCTAATAGAACTCATTAACCAAACATCCAGAGGTGTGAAAGTTGGTGCAGCTATACAAAGCTAGTGAATCAATAAATATACACTGAATTTTTTCACATGAATAATGATTGCATCCAAGCGAGCATGTACAAGGAACCAAACAAAATTATAGATAAATATGACATACCACATCATGTGCAGCCAATTTACTAATGGGGTCTGCCTTCAATCCTGAAGGAATAGGTACAGCTGCGTTACATAAGAAAATAACCCTTATCCAGGTGAATAAAGCCAATTCACGAAATTAACAGAGCAAGTAAAAAGAAATCGAATTGTAATGATATTGAAATAATTTTAAGATCATCATGAGAATGCTTGCAGAAATACAATCTCATGGAGTAGCCAAGAAAGCTGATTATTGTTTTGGTCAAGATAGAAAAGAGAATAAACAGACAAGCAAATTGACTTATGGTAATAATGGTCAATCGACTAAAACGAAATAAATTCACTCTATAATGTAAAATAACTTGTTCCTGGATAAAACCAATATGAGCTTTTGGCAGAAAGAGGAACAGAGGAAAAGAAAAACATAAATCACGGAATCCAAACAGTTCACTCCTCATTAAATTCAATTTTTTGAATCACCCATATTAAGAATTAGTCATTGGAATAAAAAATACCAAACATGAACATCCAAAACCCAAGATTCAGAATTTTCAGTCCCACTAAATCAGAAAAAGGGGGAAAGCAAGAAAAGTACTTGAAGAAAACACACTAAGAATGCATAAAAAGACGAAAAGCTTATAAGTAGAAGCTAATTCAAAGAGCAAATCCAATAAGAGAGCATACGTTTCTCGAGCTGAGCTCCAGTGGCCATGTTCGATCAAAAAGGACCAAGTTGTTGCCTATAAAGAGAAGGAGAAAGAAAAGGAATAGAACAAAAAGGGGTCAGTCAATGATAAAGCACCAGTCTTTTACATACCACACAAGCCTACCTCATTTCCCCAACAACTATACTAACTTGAATTTTCTTCAGTAAATCTTACGCCTTAAGATATCTCTCAATAATGCTTCCTTTTATAGAAATAACAATATAAAAAAATTCAACAAAAAGAAAAGGTGGCATACTGTCACAAGGCGCACGTTAGCCACTTAGACAAAATTGGGAAAAAAAATGAGATTCCGATTCCTTCTTTTATTACTAATTAAATGGAAAAGCACGAGATTCTATTTATATTATCTTTGATAGCGATTTTTTTGTCTTTTAAAATAAATAAAAAATAAAAACAAAACAAGTAATCGAAAATAAAAAATACGAAATTGATAATCGAGAAGTTTTGAGTAAATAGCCAAACTTCAATACCTTGCAGGAAACAAACACTTCGTAGATTTTTTCTTAAGATGGAGAAAAAACCTGTTTGGTAGCTGAGAAATAGCTAAGAAAATAAAATTTCGCGACTTCAAGTTCAATAGAAATAGAAAATCAAGTTACGAGATGGAAATTGGAAACCTATATCACCGAATCAAACTACTCATACAGAGAAAACTTTTTAAAATTGCTTCTTTAAGTTGACATAAACGCAGAAACTAAAAATACGTCTATAATACGCGTATACAGACAATATACGCGTATTCAGATAGCAACAGATAGAGACAACAAAGGAAATAAGGAGAAATCGGAAACGGACCTGAAAGCGACGGATCGAGGCCGAGAGAACCCGATCTGAAATGACTGGAAAACCGCTTTTGAAAAAGTGCGTGAAACCGGTTCAAAAGCGGTTTTCCAGACAGGGAAAAAACAGCGGTGAGGCAGCGAAGTGAGAGTACAATACGGGGGAGGCGAAAGAGAGAGAAGGAAGAAAGGGAAGGGCTAATTATGGAAGGATCGGATGGATGAGATTAATTTCTGCTTTTTAAGAAAGGATATAGTGACCGTTGGATCAGTAGGGTATTAGGAAAGAGGCAATGTTTTTGGGAGTTGGACCTTCGATTATGTCCCATTATTTGTACTATGAGGAAAATCGGAAATACACTTTTATTATATCCATTTATTTTTCTTTTTTTGAAAAATGTTTTGCGGGATTTTCTTATGCTATAGAAAAGTGAAAATGCAAAATTGTTAATCTTTAAAAAAAATAATTATCAAATGTATTTGTAATTGTTATATAAATAAATAGAAAATATTAATGAATATTTATTAATTGTTATTTATTATCTTCAAATAATTTTAAATAAAAAGATTAAATATAAATAAGGGTGCTACTTGGTTGGCAGAATAGTATTATTATTATTATATAGCTGAAATATAAAGAAGAGTCATCTCCGTCAAACTTTCTATTTTTCTATTTTTCATAATTTTTTTCTTTATTTTTCTATAATTTGATTGGTCAACAATTCATTTGGTCAATTATAATTTTTAAAATGTAATCTAATCTAATCATTTAATTTATTTCAACAAAAATTTTAATTTTCAAACTTTAAAATTTAGGTGGGTTTATTTTAATTGAAAATGCCATTATATTCCAAAATATTTATTATTTACTCAAATATTTTCAAAAAACCTAAATTGAAAAATCATCAAGAAGTGCTTTTTTTCTATTTCTACTCTTTTACACATAATTCCTTTTTTTATTACTGTATAATTCCTTTTTTTTATTGTTGCAGCTTTACAATGAAATTGTTTTATATTAATATATCATCAATAAGGTCTTCCCTATCCTTTTTATTTATATTTTCTTTGTTTGAAAATGTATTAGAAGAGAATATCAAATTTATTTTATTTACTTTTTTTGCACATAATTGTTTCTGCTCTTATTTCTTACAATTTTAGAATGAAATGGTTCGATTTATAAATTTTATATTAAATTTACAATCTAAGATGACCTTATAATCACATACGACTAAATCGAACTCAAACAAATCATATTTGGAAGACCTTAAAGCAAACACAACTAAACCGAACATAGAGAAATCATCCTTGAAAGACCTTAAAGCAAAAGCCAAACTTTGAGAAGCAGTACAAACACATTCAGGAGAAAATAAATTACTATTATCAATCCAGTCCTTTCAGTTATGCTTCAATTTTAAACACATTCAAGCATGTTCCTGCAATTGAGATTTGGCTTCTCTTTCTAGATGGAGGGGCATCGTAGCCATTGTCATTAATAAAGAGTAAATAAAATAGCAACTAGTGATGGCACAAATCACAGCACCAAGACCTGAGTGATTCGGTAAGGCTGCATATGTACCGGTTGTGAATGCCACCACCATCAGCGCCATTGCAAGAGGGGTAAGTGTAGAAGCCAATAAAAGTAAGATGAAAGATAATTCCTTATTTCCTTGCTTTGCAAATAGAAAGTGGTGAAGCACTGCAGTAGTGCCAAGGTATCATATATAAGAAACGCTTCAAAAGCTGTTTTTCTTGTCAGTATCGCAATCCCTTGGTTAGTGCCTTTATGACTATTGTAACCACCAGGCAAAGTGAAACCTGCTGTAAAACTCACTGTTGCTATGAGCGTTGCTGCTATTAAATGGGAATCTTTTGCTTTCTTGAATTCGTCGAAGCTTACACTTCTTACTACTAAATCTCGATTTCGTTCTATCTTTATTTTATTTCGAAGACTCCTTTTGCAACTGTCATCTTCAATTTACGTGCTACAATTGACTGCAAGAAGATGAAATGATGAATTCATAAGGAAATAGGTGTCGAAAGCAAAGGCTTAAGTCACAAAAATACTCCCATCTTTGCAACTTGTTGCAATGTTATCCTAAATTGGTTTTCATCCGTCGGGCACCTCAATTTAAAAATTTTATAATATTATCACTACACTAAAATCAAAAGCAAAATTTTAAATAAAATACTCTTAAAATTCTCTTAAAATAGATCTCACTGAATCAGATTGATTAACTTAACCCAGACCCTCTGAAAATTCTCAAAACTCAGTGTTTTAAAAATTTATCAACTTGAATATAGGGTTATCTTCATTGAATAACACCAACGAATGGTAGCACAACCATCGCCAGCCATGGCCAAAAGTAATGACTTTAACCATTCCATTAAAACTATACATTATCATGCTCCATATTGAGTGAGTGAGGGTCGTTAATCTAACTTCAATTTCTAAATTTATAATTAATGCAATCGATCCTCAAATTCAACCAAAGATTTCAAAATCATAAAATCTATACAAATCAAAGAGATTAATAAAAAAAATATAGGTATACAGGTTTTTATAAGTGATTTAAAATTAACCGATAAGTGAAATCGCTAGATACGGTGTGGGTTAGTCAGAATAAGTTCAGCTAATCTCTCTCTCTTGTGCGCACGACGCAAGGGAAGCAGGGAAAAAATGAAGAAAATTGAACTAGGACATCGAGAGGGTATGGATGAGTTGCACAAAGTGGAAGTCTTTAGCTGTTGATCGGCCAGAAATGGTGAAGGAACAATAGATACAGGAGGCAATCCTTGAATGCAAGGAAAGGAGGAGGAAGAGAAGGCTTTACTTAAGTTCAAAAAAAAAACAGAGTTTTGATGCAAAACAATGAGTTTTGAGAATTTTCAGGAGATTTGGGTTAAGTTAATTCAAGCTGGTTCAGTGAAATTCATTTTATGAGAAATTTATTCAAAATCCTAACTGCTTTTGAATTTAGGGTGATAATATTATAAAATTTTTAAGTTTGGATGTCCGAGAAACACGAAAATTGATTTAGAATGATATTGCAACAAATCGAAAGGTTCACATATTTTTGTAGTTTAGGCCGAAAGCAAGATGAAAATAGAAATAAACTACATTGTTTATTTTATATTTCTATTAAAAGTTAAAACTAACATTTAAAAACGTGCGTTAATTACATGCATTGTTTTTCATTATAAATTACTCATTATTTAATTTATATTTTTTTATTATTTATCAAGAATAATACTCATAATTATTTTACTTCTCAATAAATTAAATAAAATAATTAATAAATATAAATAAAATTATAGATAAATAATTACTACGGTGTCATTTTCTTATGCACTATAAAATTTGAATAAAAGTATTCATAAACTCAAAAATTGAAAAAAAACTCATAAGAATTTGCAAAATTTAATTTTATTACGGAATAAGAAAAATTCACTTGAAAATACAAATAAATATAAAAGTTTTCTTATAGAAATAATAATTTTCTATTAAAAATAAACAATAATAATTATGATAAAATAAAATTAAACCATCTTACGTTAGAAGGCACAAGTTAAAAATTGAATACATTGATAAAAGACTTGAGATTATAATATTTTATTTATAAACACAAAGTAAAATCCGTAAGTTTGAAAGTCAATTGTAATTTCTAATTAAGATCGGACAATACTTTTATACTTAAATTTTTAATTATTTTGTACAGTATTAGATATTTTTTATTTTCTTTTAATAGGTTTTTATTTTATTATTATTTAGATAAAATAATTTAAATTTAGATAGAAAATTAATATAACCAATCAAATTAAATTATCTTTATCATTTTCAATCAATAAAATTAAAATCTTTAAAAATATTTTTATTATTCCATGATTTTTAATAGAGTTATTTTTGGCAATCCTAGATATAATACACATTTCATTGTAAAATGCATAAACTACCTGTCGTAAGTTATGATGTAAAGTAATCAAATGGATTTCTATTAGAAAATGAGTATAATGAATATTTTTTGACTCGTTTTCAAAGTTTTGTGATTCCACGTACCTGGGAAGTGCCGGCTGAGAGATTGTCCTCAGATGAATCTAGAATAATATCCACAGCAGTCAAGTTTTGCTTATTAACTGCTTCTTTATCAGCAATAGGGTGGCTCAAGAGTGGATAACAATTAAAGCCCATAGACGCGAGCAAATGAATTGGCGCATTACCATCATTGTCCTTTTGATTTATAAGATTGCAAATTGAAGGAATTCGAAGGAGAAAATATACTCCTGCGACGCTACCGCTCTCGACAGCAAAATGCAGAGCATTTCTGCCTCTCTAGTCAACAATTTCACAACAATCAGGACAATGAGAAATAATATTTTTCGCAATCAATCTATGTGTTGAAACACATAAAGCTGCAATATGAACGGGCGTTTTCTCTCCATCTTCATCTCGAATATAAGCAGTAGATTTATCAAAATGTAGTAGCAGCTTCACTATTGCCAGGGTACCTAAGTGTGAAGCATGGTGCAGAGGAGTCCAGCCTTGTTTGTCTACTTCTTTTGTTAAATTTTGGTTTCTTTCCAATATTTTTCTTGTCATTGCTGGAATCAAGAATAGATAATAAGAAACTTCATTCAAAGTTAATCTGCTAACCAAAAAGAGCCTTTTAGCTTAAGCATATACCTAAATTTTTGTTGATTACGGCAACGTGCAGAGCAGTTCTGCCGAAAGGACCATCATAAGTTGGAGAAGTGCAAGTTTGTAAAATCTCAGCGACGATATCACCATACCCTCTCTCTGCAGCTAGGTAAAGTGGAGTTTCTCCTCCATCATTAGCTAAGTACTCAAAAATTCAGGATCTTCTCTTGTCAAAATTTGCACCACTCCGATATGATTATTTCTCACCGCCTCATGTAATGCCGTATCCTTTTCTACGCTTATCATTCTCACCATTTGCCTCGCTGCTTCCGCTCCAATTTCGATGTCGTTTTGTTCCTCCTGTATTGTTTTTGCCCGATCTATAAGAAATTTCACTACATCTTCATGCCTTAACCTTGACGCGATGTGCAATGGAGTTTCGCCTTTAATATTGGGTTGAGAAAGTAGTGATTGGCGCTTATTAAGGACTTGTACGATAAATGCAATTGATGATTCTGATTTTCGTTTGCGTGAAGAAATGAAAATATGGAGGATCGTATTTTTGCTTGGAGTAAGTAGAGAAGAAAGATCCGGCCCGGAATACTGATTGAATCCGTTGATATTACCATCAGCAGCAGATTCATAAAAACGAAGATCCATATAGGAGACCATTTCTATTTGCTGGGCTTCATTTAAAAATTTAGTTTGGGCTCGACTTTTGTGAAAGCTCGAATTCGACACGAATTTGATTCGTATTCAGTTCAAATTTAAATTTAATTTAAAAAAATTAATTTCAAATTCAGTTCGAATCTCGAATAATCTAAAATATATATAAAAATTTGATAAGATTCAGTGAGCTTTCAAATCCAATATTATTAGACTTGAGCTCAGCTCATTGTCAACTGAGTAAGCTTGAGTTTAAGTGGAGGCGCTGACTTGATTCCAGTTGAATTTTTTCAATTTTTTTTCGAGTGGAGTTTGGATTGGCCGGCTAACACCGCAGTTGGTTATTGGGCCAGTGGGCCAAGATTTTTTTAGGAGTAACAGATAAATCAGCTATGGGAAAGGAAAGCAGGACACCGTCCAACGGAAAAATAATTTCAGGTGCCATGGAAAGGTTGACGTTCAATGTTCCAGAGAATTTCCGGCCAAACATAACTTGTCGGAAGTTAGAGTTATTCTCTCAAGTTCAACAAATGCCGATTCTTGCAGCGGTGGCGGATCCTCATATTCTACTTTGCATTCACCACTGGGTGGCGGCGGCGGCGGCCCAATCCAACTGGTAACCATTTCTTTGATTCACGGATGTTTTTTCATTGGTTACGGGATTGGAGTTTTGTTACTTCAGATTGGAGTTGCAATAATGATATTCCAGCAATTTGGAGCTATTAAGCGACTCAAACTTGAATTCATGACTGTAGATTTTACTTCCCAATCTTCGATCCACATCTTTGGTTCTTTTACTGCTATTTGCTATAGATTTTTCATTATTGCATTTGTGTTGCTGCTATTCTTCTTGACCGGATCTAGATCTTCTTATTCAAATTGCTTCAAGAAAAAAACATCCTCAAAAATAAAAAATTATTTCAAGAAAACAATCAATAAATGTAGGGACGTTTACAATGATGACACACATACATAGCATATGATCTTGTCTTAATATACTCATAAACATCAATTATGACATGAGAATTAAGAAAACTGAAAAATTAAATAAATTTAAGTAACATGTAAAGCAATCAAATATGCTATAGCATTTGTATACATTAAAGTATAATACAGAAGAGCATGCATGACCCCATTAATAAAGATTGCAAGCTCTCTTTTCCATCTAAAGGATATTTCTTAAAAAGAAGTGCAACCCACAAAATTATTCCTACATCTACGGTCACCAAATATCCTTTCCCTAAATCTAATCCCAAAAATTATACTTTGCACATTAACAAAGAGAAAAAAAAAATCAACCCATTATAATTAAAGACACCATTAAAATTATCTAATAAAAAAAATTATTCAACCTCTTTTATGCGAAAAGATCTTGTTTGAATTTCGCATTAGTTTTCTCTTTTTCCCCATTTTTTGGCTGTTGAGAAACAATCGAAGATGATGATGAACGATAATCTGGAGAATGACGGGGAAATTCTGATAGCATTTGAACCACTTCTCTCATTGTAGGACGCTCAATGCTATTTTCTTGGCTACATAACATTGCAATGAAAAATAAATGCATTGCTTCATCTTTAGGCACCGTTGTAAGTCTTCGATCGATGACTTGCATAACATCTTCTCTTCGATAACTTGTCACTCGTCTACTCCATTGTACAATGTCTACTCCTTCTCCAAAATCACCGACTGGCCGACGTCCAGTGATAAGCTCCAAAAGAACAACTCCGAAACTATACACATCACTCTTCTCATCCACCTTCAACGTGTATGCATATTCTACAAATACAATCAACGAAACAGCCAAGAAAGAAAGGACAACATTAGTGAGTGGGAAGAAGAAGAAGAAATACCCTTTACACGTAAGACCAAAATCAGCTTGTACATAGAAAATAAAATTAAAAATATATATATATAATTTTCTTTTGGCAAAAGGAATAGTATAGAGTTGTAAATGGGAATGTGTCGGTTAGCTTTCACTAATCTCAACGTGCTGTTACGTTAAAATCATGGTCAGACTGCAATGATGTGTCAGATTGACCTCTCAGATTGCGAGATCAATGTTTTTTATGGGCCCCAACAATGAGAGGCTGTCTTGTTGTTACCAAAAATTTTCGATGTGCCAAGTTCTTGTTTGTCTATTTTGTCTGTCACCTTGAACTTGAAGTGCCACGGGTGGTTTTTTCTGCTGTCACTTTAGCACAGACAGGGGAAGAAGAGAGCTTGGGATATAATGTGATCTTAAAACAATCTCATGTTGTAGAGACATTTTTTATTCTTTGGTGTTGCATCAAAATTTCTTAAGAATAAGAAAGATCTAGGGCTAAACGGTTCGTTCGATTTTGAACCGAACCAAGGCCAATAAAATACAAACCGAAGGTTTTTTACAACAGACTGAATTTGAACTGAAATTGACATCAGAACTGAATTAGTCAGTTCAGACTATTTTGGTCACTTTTTGCCCTTTCGGTTCGGTTTTAAGAACCGACGAATTTTTGTGTAACCAACTCAAACTGAATGAACCGATTAACCGAATCTACTTTGAACACCCGACCGAACTGAACCGAACCGAACTGAAATGGGGCCTATTCGGTTCGGTTTGGTCAGCAGTTTCACACACCCCTTGAAAGATCTATGAGGCTATTCTGGGAAATGTGAGGGATTAATAATGTAATTAGCAAGCAAATCAATAATAACCAAAATTAAATAGAAGTAAAAGAAAAGGAAAATCTGACTCTTAATTTTTAGAATAAAATGCAACCAAGTAATGTACTTACCAGGTGCTATGTAACCATAAGACCCTGCAATTGCTGACATACATTCTGATGCTCCTCCATCGGTAAGAAATTTCGCCAATCCGAAATCAGCAACATGAGCTTCGAAGCTTGAATTTAACAAAATATTGTTTGATTTTACATCTCTATGAACAATCAAAGGTGAACAATCATGATGAAGGTAACATAAGCCTTTAGCAGCTTCAATAGCAATTTTGTACCTCAAATTCCAAGTCAAGAATGCACCTTTTTTCCCATGTAATGCTTCTCCTAAGCTTCCATTTCTCATATATTCATAAACAAGTAAATTTGTTCCCTTGTTCGAACAAAAAGCAAGCAATCGAACAATGTTTCGATGCCTGATGTTGCCAAGTGTTTGGATTTCTGCTCTAAAACCATGGTCATGACTATTAGTACCAAACCCAAGTAGTTTTTTTACTGCAATCTCAATCCCATTTGGCATTTTTCCATGATAAACAATTCCAGCTCCTCCTCTACCAATAACATTTCCATCTTTAACACATTCCAGGATATCTTCAACTGAGAATTCGAGCTTTTGAAAAGCTGTCAATTTCCAAGAATCTGAATTGCTTTTCTTGAAAGACTTGGCCTTTATTATTGCAGCAGTTGCAAATATCAAAGAACATATTAAAAGGCCTAATGCACATATTAACTTGAAGTCATTAGGTGCCTTTTTTGGTGTATTTGCAATGGAAGTGAAATTACAAGGATTATTGAGAAGAGAACCACAGAGTTGAGGATTACCGGCGAAAGATGAGGCATTAAGGACTGAGAATTGGCCGGATTCAGGTAGTTTACCAGAAAAATCATTGAAAGAGAAATCTGCAATTGTTAAGCTTTTCATTGAACCGATGGATTTTGGTATGGTTTGGTTTAAGTGGTTTCTTGATAAGTTCAAGTAGTTTAAGATATGTATATTTGTTATTTCCAGTGGAATTGAACCAGAAAGATTGTTTTGACTAATGTCAAGGAAAGTGAGATGGAAACAGTTCCCTATTTCAGGTGGAATTGACCCAGAAAATGAGTTCCTACTAAGATCAAGTTTTAGTACTTGATGAAGTTCTCCTATGGAAGGTGGAATTGGACCCGAGAATTGATTTCCACCAAGGAAAAGGATTTGGAGGGAAGAGAAATTTGAAATGGAAAATGGTAAAAGACCTGAAAGAAGATTGTTTGACAGATTAAGTTGGCCTAATTTAACAGGTTTCGATGAGGAATTAACATTCTCTGATAAACTACCTGAGAGGACATTGTTTTGCAACTCTGCTAAATTGAGCTGAGGCAAGTAAAGGAATCCATTTGGAATGCTACCATTCAAGTAGTTCTGCCCTAGTCTTACTCTAGTGAGGCTATAACATTTTCCTAACCCTTCAGGAATTGGACCGAAAAGGAAATTCTTGAAAAGAATTAGAATCTTTAACTGATTAGAGGAACATAAGTCTTCTGGGATTGTACCTGTAAGCTTATTTGAAGACAAATCAACAAGTTGAAGCTTACCATTTTGGCCAAGTTTTCGAGGGATCTCACCAGTGAAATTGTTCATCCAAAGGCCTAATATTTCCAAATTAGGCAATTCTGCAACAAAATCTGGAATAGACCCATGTAGTCTATTCAATAAGAGATTAAAAAGCTTTAGTTGCTTGAGATTAATGAACTCAAAAGGGATTTCACCAGTGAGTGCATTATTTGAAAGATCAAGATTGACCAAGTTTGTCAAATTGCCCAATTCCTTTGGAATAGAACCTGAAAGTAAGTTGATATGCAAGTAAAGTGTGTCAAGAAACTTCAAGCTCCCTAACTCTTTTGGAATTTGACCATCTAGTCCGCAATTTGACAAATCCATGTGAACTAAATTCACCAAATTCCCAAACTCCATAGGAATTCCACCTTTGTAAGCATTGTAGTACCCTAAATAAATCTCCCTTAGGTTAGTCAAATTGCCTAACTCACCAGGGATTTTTCCATGAAGATCATTCCCCGCGAGCGAAAGATACTCTAACCCCACCAGTTTACCATAGTTTTCTGGGATTCTGCCATAGAAATAATTTCCACCAAGATCTAAGTACGTCAATTTCTTCAATGACAAAATCCCAAGAGGAAGGAAAGCAGTGAAGTTATTGTTGTAAGCATCAAACACTTCCAAGTTCCTCATTTCTGAGTAGTTCCAATCCAAACTGCCACTGAATTGATTGTTTGAAATGTTAAGAAACTGAAGATTATTTAACTTGACAAGCTCAATGTTGCCTGTGAAGTTGTTTCCTGCAAGAGACAAGTTGGTGAGACAATCAAGTCTTGAAATTTGAGGTGAAACAGAACCATAAAGATTCAAATCTGTTAAGTCCAATGAGACAACTCTTCCTCTTGAGCAACTAACTCCAGCCCAAGAACAAACCGAGCTTGGATTTGACAATTCCCACGAATTCAATTCTGGTTCAGGGAATTCAAATCCTCGTTGAAGTGCGATTAAAGCATTAAAATCATTGACTAAAGAAGCAAAACAAGAAGTGTTTAGAAAAGAAAGCAGGGTGGTCAAAATAATGAAGGGGACCATGTTGATCTTTTTTTTTTGTTCCTGGAATTATTATTCACTTCAGGGGAATTGAGTTTGGAAGGACTTGAAGCAAAGACAAAGGGATTTAAGGAAATGGGAATGGATTGATTTTCTAGAAAAGGAAGGGAAAGTGAAAGGAATCTGAGAAACTTCAAGTGTGCATAGGCTTAAGGAATCAAACATCTTCAACAGAAAGAGAGTCTTCAAATACAAGGAAGAAGCTAAGCCTCTCCTTTTCTTTGTATCTCTTTTCTGTTCATTCTTTTGCTTTCTTTTCTTTTCCTTTTAAGAAGAAAAGGGAGAAGAAGAAGAAGAAGAAGAAGAAGAAGAAATTGAACTTCTGGATGAAAATGAAAAATGGATTCTTCTTGTTATCTATAGTTCTGTGTTTTAAGCTCCCTTAAGCAAAGAAAGAGAAAAATTAAACAGAAGAAAAAGCAGAAACATAAAGAAAAAGAGGAGTGGGAGTAGAAGCTTATTTAATTATTTTTATGCATGGTTAACTATGATTAATTAAAAAAATAAAATTATAAAGCAATTGGATAACAAAAATTTAAAGTTGAGATTAGGGGGGAGAAAAAGTAAAGTTGGACGCTGCTGCTGCTGCTATCTTTCTTTGTTTCTTTATTCATATGACAAAATTGCCCTTTAGCTTTAATCAATTTAAAGGTTTCTCTTTATTGCTTTGAGTGAGAAATGTTGGAATTGCACTTTCAATCATTTAAAAATGGCTGCATTGTCCTGTTGCTTTTGATAAATGACAACCATATATGTATCCCTCTGATTTTTGTAATGAATACTCATATTATGATTGCTAACTAGTGGAGAAAATAATTGATGCATGGCATATTGCAAATATGAATATCATATTAACGAGGCTTATAGGTTAATAATGGCAATTATTCGCATTTTAATTCCGAAAAATAAGATAAATAATGTTTCAATGCTCAAAACTTCTTACTACTACGTTATAATTATTTTCACATTCCAAACTTGAAATGTCCAAATTACAATGAAGCATTAAAAAATTTGTTTCATGTTAATCAATATGGATTGCTGAAGCCAAGAATGATTGGAAAAGGCAAGAGACTGAATCTTTTTGGTAGTGGGTACTGATAAAATATGGAGTGTGATGCAAGAAAAGTAGATGGCAATGAGAAGCAGCGTGACCCAAACTTCTTCCAATAGGATTTTATCTTATCATTTTTTGCCATTGCAGATGTGCATTTTTGCGGTATAAAGGTAAGAAATAAAATGAAGAATCCTTTCACAGAAGTATATACACAGTACTCTGAAGTTATATGTCCTACCCGTATTCGTTTGTAAATCTGACTAATTCTCGCTTATTTTTGGAGGCAAAGGAGCTTGCATGGGGGTTTGCATTACGGAGAATCAAACCTATGGCCTAATCTATGGTGATGGATATGTAATTATTCTTTGCGATTGAGCTACTCCATTCTCATGGTGCGGAATACTGGAAGTTCTTTTTGTGACTGAGCTACCCCATTCAATTTAGTAGTACTAATATGGCTAAATCTTTAAGATTTGTTTATGACATAAACAATATGCAAGAGTGACATAAAAAAGCATATTAGCACTTAGATAATGCATAGAGGACCCATCAAAAAGTTCCACAGAGACATGTTAGCAGAATCATACTTGTCCTACTACAATTTATAGGTTGGACCAAAAATGGTTCAAGTTGTGTATTTTTATGCAAATGGGTAATTTTTATATTACCTTATAGTGTTAATTTAAAAAAAAAAATAATTAAAGCTTTTAGCTTGAGTTGGAAACATGTGCCTGCAGGGAACAGTGGGCTGTAAGAAGGTAAAAGATTATGATTATTAATATATCATTACTATGTTTGTTTAATGATCAAAATATAATTGTGTTGTATGGATAGGTTGCATGGAAGAGGGAACCATTGAACTTTTTTTTTTTCAAAAAAAGAAAAAAAAAACATGATCAACTTTATTCCTTCTTCTTCTTCCTTGCCCTACATGGTTGGGACCAACAATTCTCTATGTTTAATGCGCATTTGAGCTTTTATTAGAAGATGGAATAGTCTAAAAGAGAGGGCTGAAAAGTAAAAGCAAGCTAGCTAGCAAGTAGCAAGATAATATGTGTATATTTTGCTTTTGATCTTCCACTTTAACAGAAAAAGGAAAGAGAGAAAAAAAAAAAAAAAATCCATTATCCCTCTTCTCTCCTTCTCTTTCACATGGAAAAGAGTGCTCTTGTATTAACTTGAACTCAATCAATTATTCATTATTATTCATTTTTTTAAAGTAATAAATATCATCGACAATTGCTAATCAAGTGTGGGCTAATTGAACTTTTCACTTATATAAAGAGCGGAAGAAACTCGATAAAAAAAATAAGTTAATAATCTGAACCTAAAAATTCAATTTTAATGAACAAGATGAGAAATGAAACAATTCAATTTATCTACCCTCTTTTCAAATTTTCTCTTTTTCAAAAGAAAAATCTATGGCACCTCTCATGCATGGGAAAGAGTGTTTATGTATTAACATGAACAATTCTCTTTCATGTGAGTTTTGTCATAAAATAGTGTGATTGGCTCCACTTGTGCTTGATACTCACTCATGGGGTTAGGGACTTGGGAGGGTGCTCTTTTGAGGTGTCTCTATCTGTCTTATTGATGGGCAGGTCTGCCCCCACATTTTGAAGGGTCACTATCTTTTGAACTGCCCTCTTATTTATGGGGTAGGAATCCTTATATGGTCACTCGATTCATTGGATTAATTAGAAGGAAAAAAAATACCATATTTTGGAGAGTCTTTATAAGTGCAGGTAAACCCCTAAGTGGAAACATCTACCTCACCTTCACTTTTGCTAAGATCTTCATGTCCAAATACACGAAACCACATCAACTCTTTTTAGATTTTGTTAGTCTTTTCTTTGAATTTAAAAAGGTTTTGTCCAAATAATTGGAGATAATCTTAATAATTGCAGAAACATAGGAAATTAAGAACAAATCAAATTTCATGATTTTGTGATTTATAAATGTCTGCCATAGTAATTATTATCTATTTTGTTTCCAAATGACAAGTTGTATGTGACTATCCAGAAACAATAGGTCCATTGCCGTATTTATTTATGACATCATGGTAAATTTACATAACATGTGTATCATGTCAATAAGTGTAATAATCATAAGAGACTTGAAAAGGAAGAAGAAAAAATTTTTTTAAGAAGATGGCTGATCACTTTCTGCCATATAATTGAAAAATGGAACCATTATAGGAGATGGAAGGAATTGAAGAACCAGGTTCCTTATCTTTCTTAAGGAATTATAATTAGAAAGCAGCTTTAAATGTCACAGGTTGTTTTGTTATATTCCTTCACTGGCAATTCCATTATTCAGCTGAGCTCAAAGATAGGAAAATAATAATAATAATAATAATAATAATATTTTCATTGCAAGTAGCGGTGAGCAATATTCGGTCCGGATCGATTCATTTCAGTTTGGTTCGGTCATTATTGTAAGAGCTTGGTTACCATTTGATTCCAATGGTGCTAACTGAATGATTTTTTATTCAGTGGTTTGCACAAATAATGAATTACAGGGATATATCAATTACAAGGATATATCATTTCTATAATGGAGAATGTGACTGAATAGGTAGCTTCCAGTTTCATCTCAATGAGATGAAGCTAAAGTTCTGTAGAAGCACAGACTATCATTTCCCCAAATAAAGATAACAGTAGAGATTACTCCTGCTTTATATTTTTTGCTTCATCTTTTGTACAACCATTTATATATTCTATATGCAGAAACCATACAGGAGGCGAAGTAAAGTATATATAGCATGCAAGCTTCAAACACATAACACCACATGATAAATCCAAGGCGCGTGAAGAACACGTTCCAATTATCTGGGAGGAAAATGCCTCCACATCTGCCGCCGGACCGGACGGTGTCATAATCCTATCTCAACTATCCTGGTGGGAGCACTCCAGCCTACACCACAGAGTTGGACAAGCTTTTGTAAACTTTGATTCACCCATGTTCTTGTTTCTTTTTTTTTTTTTTTTGCCTTTCCCCTGACAGTTTTTCTCTTGCCCGAAGCTTCTTAGTTTGGTCATAGAAGCCATTCTTGTATTTCAATTTGCTTCAGAAATCAGAAGTGCTTTTCTCATAAAATTCAGCATACTCTTCAGGCTTCAGCATTAGACTGCTTTTTCTTAACCCTTTTTGTTAATTAAATTAGTCTTATATTTGTCAAAATCCTAATCAATTTTAACTTAGTGACAGAATCAATAATAATTTATGGCATTTAATTGTAACTTACTTAAGAATACATTTTACAAAGAATCTGAATAGGATTACGAGATCTCATTTCTAATCTTCTACTATATTACTTTATAATATACAGCGGACAATGAATATCTTCGTCCTCCTACTCGAATATGCACTATCAACATATCTTATTTAATTGTTCAAACTTCAAAGAATATTTATATATTATATATAGTTAATGGGTAAAAAATTTTTGTGCTAGCCACTTTAAAAATGTAAAATTGTTTAAAGAATAAAGAAAAGGCAAAAGGGTTAGGAAAATAAAAAAGAAATAAGGGGTGCAAGTTTAAATATGAGAAGAACAAATTAAAAGGAAGGGCACAAAAGTATAGATGGGTGCTATTTTTTTGGGGTTCTAATGAGAATAGACAACATAAATAGAGTATCAAATAAAAATATCTATGATGATGGAATGTAAAGAAAGAACATTATTGTACTTTGATTTATGAAAAACAAAAGCATATATTGCTTTAAAATTGCATGCTTTCAGGCTTAAAAATCCTTTGAACACCTTTGGGAATGCCCTAAAGAGCTTTCCTTCAAAAGATGACTGCCATGGCTGAATAGAGGAAAGTACCAATGGAAGGTGGCAACTAGCAATGGCAAATGCCAATGGTCCTCTAATGTAACCGTTGGGGAAAAAAAAGAAAAGGAAAGGTTTTGATCAATTTAAAGAAAAAGTAAAGAACGAAAAAAGAAAAAAAGAATGCTTCTAGTAATTCTTGAAACTAAAGCAATGTCATTGCTTTCCTATTTAGAAACTGACCTTGGTGTTTTTTCTTTTTTCTTTTACTGTTAGCCAGATAGTATCTTCTCTTCTTCTTTAGCAAAAGTGCTACTCGATGATTGAATTTGTATTTTCATTCTTACCGGTATTTAAGTTGCTTACCACCCTAATCGACACCTTATTGGTAACAAAAGAAAATAATTTTTTTTTTTTGGAAATTAGTAATTTTGCTCTTAACACTTATTAATCAGTAGGAATTTGATCCCATTAATATATAGTAATTGTATAATTAATTTAAAATTCTCTAAATCCACCTTTTAAAAAAGGGAGAGAGGTACATAAAATAAAAAAAGTTGAAGGAAAATAGAAGTGGGCTTCACTTTCTATACAATGAAATTAGTGTAGCTTCTTGATTAAGTTGTGCACAAACTACTCCGCAAAGCAGAAAACCTTAGACTGCTCTTAGTCAGTAAGAAAAGAGAAGAGCACATCTCCCTAGTAAGATAGCAGTGACTAGTAGTTCTCATTTATTATAACTAAAGCAACCAACTGGATATTTTTTATCCTCTTCTATTTTTTTTTTTTCTTGTTTTGAAAAATTTTATGGCACTGCATGGCTATAGGACATGTTTGGAAGTTTATTTACTGTCCAAAGAACACTTCTGTTTCAAGGACAAAAAGTAATTCTGCATTCACCTTTTCTTTGGATGGTCCTTCTGTTATGCCAATCCTTGGGTGACAAATTTTGCTGCAAAATACATGACATTTGTGTGTAGTTCAATCATGAACAAACCCATCAAAATAGTGAATGCCTCTTCTATGATTTTTCTTATATTTGCCTCATTTGATATTTGACAATGATGTCTTAGAGCAGATTGTGTTTTCTTGCTTTTCTGTCAATGGTTGAGTTATCGTATCTTCCTTTCTGTAATCCTCCTAATGAAATATCTTTGCAAGGGTTCGATCACGACCCAACACTTTTACATTTCATTTTGATAATGCGTATAGTTCAATTATAATGGGTTTCTCGTAAAGTTCAAGAAGCAACAAGGAAAATACACGATTAAATTTATGCATTGAATCCTTTAAAATCTATAAAAATAATATGAATATAAGGAATTTTCAACTTGGTAATTTTTGATTTTGATTTTGATTATTGACAATGAATATAAGGAACTTGGTTTTTCAAAACCTTTTAATAAAAATAAAAAGAAACCCACTCCTCAAAAGTACAACTCCACATAGATCATGTAGTGAAACAAGACAAAAACTGACTTAAGTGGGCAAAATCTTTGGAAATTTGTAATTAACAATGTCAAAGTACATGCAAAATGCCTCATAATCTGCAAAATTTTTGTCCTTTGTTTGATTTATGACTTTTATTACCTAACTTTTGAGAATCATGTGTTGGATACTGTATTTTTATGCAAGGTTTTCTTGCTAAAGATCTTATATACTGCTCCTGTCAAAGTTGGCAGTGTAATAAGAATCACATGGATCCACTTAATCTGCTGAATTTTGTTGCTTTCTGCCTGCCTTATAATTAAATAAAGACATTCCCTTTAAATCAATAACATTTGGAATTTGCAGGTAGACAATTTATCAATGCTAACATTATGCACGCATGCATATTGAAATATTATAATGGTAGAACAACAACTATATTATTGGATGTTAGGGGTGTGCAAAACTACCTCTGGTTCAGTCAGCTATGCAAGAGAGATTCGGTTTGTTCGGTTTATTTATCATTCAATTCAAGTCAGTTTCCTAAAAATCCATTGGTTGGCTTAAAATCAAACTAATCGGACTGACTAGTTCGGTTTGATTCAAAAGCTAATTTCAATTCGATTCTGTTTAATTTGAATCGAAACGACTGTTTGCTCATTCTTATATCAAATTTAGTTTCCATATATCATATTAAACCACCTATTTGATCTTTAATAATAAACATTTTTAAAACATAAAAGTAGCAAAAGAGTTAGCTACATTAAGAATTCTCTTTCAATAACATTTGCCAACTAGATGATTTTATGATATAAACGACATAAATTCGAGATCTCTCATTTCTCATATTGTCTATAATTAAAATACAATGAGACCAATCAAACTGACATTTTTGAATTTTTCTATTACTTCGAATGCATTACGTAGGCAAGTGTTTAATTATACACATTCCATATCATTTTTTCTCCTCTAAGTTTGAGTGAACACATGGAATTGAACTCTTATCAATTGATAACATGATTGTTCAAATTTACATTTTCTTAGATATGATCATATTCCTTTTTCCCCTTAGGGACAACTAAAGGGGTCATGAACAATTTTGCCAGAAAAGGATGAACAAGATAACATATAGTAGCTATAAAGGAAACCCTAGAATTGATGATTATATCATGTCACATTTGACATTATAGGATTGACTTTTGTGGACTTTTTTTAAATTGGTGGAAGTCCATGTCATATTCAAGTGGCTTTGCCCACTCTTTCTTTTGGATATCATTGTCACTTATAGCTATTAGCTCACACACACACATATATATAATACACAATTTTGGATGCTCTCAAAGCATATATTCACTATATCCCCTTTTATTAGTATATAATATGGATTGAAATCTTTAAAGGGTAGTTGAAATTTTCATTGATATCTTAAAAAGTTTAGGTAGTGGGAGCATCTTATACTAATTTTCTGGTTTGAAGTCCATGTGTTGGAAAATCCTCTCTATGGTCAATGGAATATGCTTATTTTTCTCAACCCTAATAATAACAACAATCTCCATATCTTATCCTACCTATTCATAATAAAATCAATTGTAACGAAGCTTTTAAACATTGGCTATGACCTAGGGATTTAATTTTATGTGTTCACTTAATTATGGGTAAAACGAGAAATATGAATAAATACTTATCTATAGCTAATATCAATTGCGTATGATTGGTCGTTTGGTAAATTTAATAATAATTACTTTTAAGATATAAAATAATAATAATGGTACTATTATGTTTAGACGTTATCATATATTATTATTTCTAGTCTTTAAAGTAAATATATTATTTTATATTTTAATGTGTTATATAAATAAAAGAATATTAAAAAACTTATTAGTGATTGTTTTTATGAGGATAATAGAATCTAAATCTAACAGAAAAGGCAAAGGAAAAGTTCCAAAACTCCAGCTGATGGAAGGAAATACTAATGGATATTTCTGTCAACTCCAGCTGCTGACCAAAATTCATATATAACAGATTAAAGTTAGTTGTTAGGTATAAATCAGTTACTACCTGTACAAGAGCGTTAAACCGAACTCCATTTCCCAGATGAACCTAAAGCTTCAATTTTTGGGCCAACTAAGAAGCCCAAGTGCTACGATCTTGTTGAACTGACGCGTGATTTAATTAAGTGGTTTTGGCCCACCTTATGTTCGTATGAAATTAGAGGCCCAACCAATTAAAAAAAAAGAAAATTTTTAAAATGAAATTCAAATCCAATCGATTAGTATATGCTATTACACTATATTAATTTTTTTTAATTATTTTTTATTAAAATTTAATTTATTTTCTGAATGCAATAAAAAATATTTTTTTAATTTTATGTTAAATCAAAATCAAACTAAATATATTAAAAATGAAGTTTAGTAGAATCAATTAATTTCTCAGAATTATGCTCAGTCCTACATGAAAATGTCAAAGGCAGCCCAATAGGATTAGAAAAATTCCAAGCCCAATACTGGAGTACTATAAGCCCACATTATCTTGTCAATGGCTTCCGGAGCGGCGTTTTGCAGAAAACCCTAACCTTAGTGCCTAATTGTCCATCCAACGGACGATAATTCTCATAACATGCCGATCCCAGCCATTGAATTTCATTCGAAAAATGATATAAAAACCCTAGCTAAACATTTTCAGTTCTGTTATCATCTTACAGCACAGCCACTGCGTTTCCATAATTTTCTGTCTCGTTGAGGTACTATTGTCCAATTTTTGTAATATGTGCTTATATACGTATCATTCAGTTAATATCTGAGCTCACTGTATCTCTTTAATCTGATATAATTTGCAAATATTTATCTTGTAATTGGTTTGATTTTATTGTATTAGATCTGTAAGGGTTTTGTAAGGAATGTTTGTTTTGGTTTTTAGGAGAGATTATTTTTTATTCCCTTTGTGATTGTAAACATGTTGATATCAAGCTTTGCCTGGTAGTGATTTGAGATTACTTCCCTTAATAAGAGAATCCTTGCGTAATCAAGGCTGGAGTCTCGGAAAGCGCTCTCTTTGCCAATACTCTGAAATGGGTATTCGGGAAGCAATACTTCTGAGCTTTGAGATTTGGCATAATAGTTGTTATGCCATAGGCCTTTGGTTGGGAAGCATTTCACTTCATTACTGAGGTTTGGCTGTCGATATTACATGTTCACAATTAAAGAGTAAATACTTATTTTATCTATTCCCCCTCTCCCCC
>CANUEX010217435.1:0-47278 GCA_948099535.1 Jatropha multifida | reverse complement strand
TTTAGCAATATTAGCATGTCTGATGCTAGTTGAAAGCTTAATGATGATTGTGGCAGGTCTTGTGCCCAATTTTCTGATGGGTATAATAACTGGAGCAGGGCTTCAAGGACTAATGATTTTAGCCGGTGGGTTTTTTAGGTTACCTAATGCCCTTCCAGAACCATTTTGGAAATACCCAATGTATTATATTGCTTTCCATAGATATGCATACCAAGGTTTGTTTTAAAATGAATTTGAAGGGTTAAAATTTGCGAATTATCGATCAGGAGTGTCAAAGGTGATAAGTGGTGAAGAGATTTTGAGGGACACTTGGCAAGTGGAATTGAGTTATTCTAAATGGGTTGATCTTGCCATTTTGTTTGGTATGGTTGTTTTATATAGAGTTTTGTTTTTGGTTATTATAAAGATTAAGGAGAAGGTTAAGCCTTTGATTAGTGATTTTATCTCAGTTCCAACTAAATAAACAATACAAGTTATGGAGAATCCTATGGCTACACCTTTACATGTGGAGAATTTGTAGAATTAGCATATGAGTTATGTTACCTATGTAATTGTAGATGTAGAAGGTATAAAATGTATGAGCGTCAATCTGGTCAAATTGATCTTCTCATTTATGTGAAACGTATAATGTCTCAAGTTTGAGTTCTCTTAACCACGGTTGTTTTCATAAAAAGAGGACTATGATGCATGAAGAAGAATTTTATTTGCTTATTGTTTTTTTTTAGTATTACAAAATGTTTATAAAGTTTTAAAATTTCAATTCTACTATAATTTTTATTTAAAAAATATAAAATCTAATGAATTAATATCAGCCATAATATTTGATTCAATTGAAGCAATCTAAGTAAAAATTTATTAATATAAATTATTTTCATTTTTAAATAAAAATATCAAGAAAGAATTTAAATTTTATAAGTTTATATAATTAAGTTAATGCATTGTCTACTATCATCTCCCGTTTCCTATTAAATTGTAGTAAAAAGAGAAAAAAGAAAGATTTTAGACTTATCCTTATCAATTATTTTTTTAATTGATGAGAAAAGTAATTTATATATTTGAATTTCATTTAAAATTTATTAGAATTAAATTGAAGATAGACACTAGAATTAATTAATTAAATTTATATTTTACGTTAAAAAATAAAAATTATGCTACAATTGAAAAATATGTTAAAAAATTTAATATATTTTTTAATGTAATATATTAACATCATAACATATTTTCTAGTTAAATTTTATGTCCGAAAATATCAACCCTATATGTAATAAAAAGTAAAAACAGCAGGATCTTAGATTTTGTTATTCGGTATCGCTACCATCAGGGACGGAGAGAGAAACTGAGAAAAAATGGAGGCAGAGGATACGCTCATGGCTGGGACAGACGACAACGAAGCTGTACCAGTTATTTTTATCAACCTTCATTTTCCTTCTGTTTCTTTCATTCTTTTCTTGGATCTTTCTTGCCTTGATATTATTTGCTGCCTAAATTTCCTATTGTTCAATTCACATGAAACCCTAATTTGGGTGTTTTTCCTTTTATTTTGTTCTCCTCTGTAATCAATTGCAGGAGCTCGATGACATGAAGAAGAGATTGAAAGAAATGGAGGACGAAGCTGCTGCTCTGCGGGAGATGCAAGCCAAAGTCGAGAAGGAGATGGGTTCTGCGCAAGGTACCATTTGTACAATTTTTTTCAAGAATATTTATGTTTATATGAGAATGTATTGAGAGTAGGCAAATGAAATAATTGCTGCAATGAGTTCATTGTTTCTGTACGTTTTCATTTTGTTCTCTTGTTGGTTGCTAGATTGTATATTTCTAGGTATTTGTATCTGTGAAGTTGTACATCCATTATGTCAAATGCATATTAAGGCTCTATTTTAAGTTATTCAATCTGTAAAGATTTTGATGATGTTTGATTGCTTCATAAAATTGTATGTGTTGAAAATTGAGGCATTTTTGTTATGACAGTTTTTGGTTAGTTAGAACCAGGCTAGAGCTTGCCATGATTGATGGGCTTATAATGGATACTAGAAGAATTGATTTATTTTTATGGTGTGGTTTGTGTACAGATGATGAACTCATTAGTTTCTTTTTCCATATGTGATTGGAATCTAGAATGAGATTTGTTCATTGGGAATTTAGGAAGGATGAAATTTCAGAGGGATGTACTGTAAGAAAGTTTAGAGCTCCTATTTAAAAATATAAATGTCTTACCTTTGTTAATTTCTTTTGTGCAGTTGTAACTTGATCATATTTGAGATGTAGAATTCTAGTCATTCACAAATTTGTAAGAATTCCATCTGGATGAGAATCTTTGTAGATTTGAATCCATAGGTGATCAACAGGATTGTATTTGTTATTCCTTCCAAGCACTTGCAGTGACTAAAATTGTTATTCTATGTGTTTAGCAGTGACAATGCGACCGCGTAACATGATTAAACAATATTTTGTTATCAATATAAGTTGATGACATTGTGAATGAACACTGCAATCTTTTTATTGAATTTCTCGATTTATTATTGTTTTATGCTTATTTTTTATTTGTTGAAATAAGGTAAATAAGAGAAATCACCATAAAGATCACTAATTATGGCCTTACGACATTTCTCTCCCTTGCCTTCTGTCTTATTCATTTTGTGCAACTAGATCCTGCTGCTGGTACATCTCAAGCAAGTAGAGAGGAAGTTGATTCTCGATCAGTGTTTGTTGGCAATGTGAGGTCTCTTTTCCTTTTTTAACATTTTGGTTTTCATTGTTATCAAAACCATGAAATGTAAATTCATGTCTGCAGTTGATAACTGCATATAGCATTAGATGGAGGTGAATGTTTGCAAGTGCTTGCATATTAGTGACCCTTAGATGTCTATGCATGCATCTTCTGTCATGTGTGCATGTTTCTTTGAATCTAGGAGAATGGCAGGTTTTAGTGTTCATTGTTCATGCTTTGAAATATTCTTCACTAGAGTACTGAGGATGAGGACACAGTATATCTGTTGATTTTGATCTAACAACTAATTCTGATCCAAAACATGCATTTCATTTTTAGATTTTATCATATGGTGTGTTGTTTTAATTGGCGGATACATTTTCAGTGATTCTGAACAGCTTTCTCGTGTTGTTAAGGAAGTTCATGTTAGATTACAAATTGTCAGTCTTGTTATCTCCCCCACTGCTTGTCCTGAACCCTTGCCTAGCGAAAGGGCTAAGTTCTCGTCATTATATGAGTAAAACATCTACTTCACCTATTAGTTGTCATTGAGATTTAGGACATGCATTTAATTTTTTCCTTACTTGGAGGCTTATGAAATAGAAGAAGCAGAGAGAAAGAAGGTGAACCCTAGGGATCTGCTTAGCGTTTATTTACATTACAGATGACTGGACATATAAAATTGTGCTTATAGTTTATACTGAAAGGAGGAAATAGGAAGAAAAGGCAGAAAGAGAGAGATGACAACAGCAAGCCTCTTTCCCCATTTTCTGTCCTACAAGTGGCATAATATGGAAATTCTCTTAATTTTCCAAAAATCCTTTTTTCACATTTTTGCTACATCAAATATAAGTCCTAAAATGCGAGAGTTGGACTGTTAAATACGTCGGAAGGGGCACACTACATGGAAGACTCTGCAGTTATCAATTATGAGCAGCTGGATCAAGAAATAAACATTACAAAAAGTTAAAAATCGGCTATTTTGCGTATACTCTTGTTTAGTTTTTTTTATATATGTATATAGACACACACACACACAGAGCAATAATGAGCCTCTGGTTACGGTTTTCCATGAGGCTTTGTCCTAGGTGGATTGTGCCCCTGAACCTTGTCGTGAAATGGTTTTTATCCTGGAAATGGAATTTTGATTGATTCAAAGGGGTTTTGTGACTGAGGGGTTTTAGCATTAGCTTTCTCTTGCATGTTTCAGCTGATTTTCTTCTCTTTAATTTGAATTTTTTGGTAGAATGAATTTTCTTTCTCTGCAGTTAAATGGATTTGAGCTGGTAACACTACCATTAATTAGATAGTCTCAATGTAGTGACATTTATAATTTCAGCTTAATAAAGAAATCCAAATGCATTTGATAATAAATACAACTACTCAGAACAGATTTGCCTGATTTCTAGGTCTATTTTTTAACTGTTATCCTTTCTTCAGTTGAGTGAAGATGTTTAATCTTCTTGCTCTAGGAATTTAGCGTTCTCTGTGTTACTTGTATGGGCTTTGAGTTTTAATCTCAGCATTAAAAATCCTCCTTTGACTTTCTTCTTTGACTACAATCGCAGGTCAGGCTTCATTCTTCAAGTTTCTGATTAGCTAGTTCTGGGATTGGGTCAAAGAGTTTATGGTATTAATAGCTGGGTAGTAAAAAAAAAAGTGCAAATGAAAACATGGCAGAGAAAACAATAAGAATGAAATTTTGAAAAAAAAAAAAAAAGAAAGCAAAAGAAAATTTGAGCTTTTGAAACCAGTACTTTGAAAAAAAAAAAACTAGAAAAAGAAAAGAAGTAAAGGGGCGAGGTGGTAAATGCCAAAATCTTTCAATCGTAACAGAAAGAAAGTTTCGTTTAGAGAATGTTGGTTGAGTAAAACTTGAGCGAGTTCTTGGGCTGGGATAGACAAAGGAAAAGATGTTCAGGAATCCTTCAGCCTAGACTCAATCAGGTATGAGGAGTAACATGCTGGAAGGTTGAAGACTAACAATGTACAAAGTACAAGCCCACAGTGCTGCTTGTCATGGAGGTTATGCTCGAGAAATGTGTAGGCATTTTGCTGCTTCTGGTGAGAGGTCTTTTGATCTCCCTTTCTTCTCCTCGCTTGGGATAGATAGGGATATCTGATTTCTTTCCAAGTATTGTTATCTATCTCCTTTCCTACTCAGACGAGTGACTTAACAAATCTATTTTCAGAACCAAGTGATTAAGTAAATGAATGTGAACAAACCAATCACTGTCAGCCTGCAGTGATGTATAACAACAATGAAAAAGTAGTTGGTGTCTGGAGTTAGCATTTCTCAACCTTGTTTTGTAGTAGGTCTCTTTATAAATCTTCTAGTAATGTGTATGTCTTGGGTGACAGTAGCATTTCATCGAGTAGCATTTCTCAGCCTGTTTTGAACTCATGTTGGTTTCGTCTTTCGTAGTCTGTAAATAGACTTGAGAATGGGTTTTGTTGGTGTACCTAAGTCATATTATCTCTATTTGATTGTTTTGGTTGTTTGAAATAAAAATAATGGGATTGCAGGAATTTTATACTGTAAACTTCTAATGTTGGCATATAACAACAGTATGGTGAAAGACAATAAGAGTAGCTATAGTTTACCTGATTTGTGTCAAACTAGTTGCTTGCACGATTGGTTAAGGAATGGGCTAGCGGCTTTTTTGATTGCACATATTTTTGTTGAATTTGTAAGTTACTCCCATCATCTGTAAACGTTAGTGGTTACTTTGATCACAGGTGGACTATTCTTGCACCCCTGAAGAAGTCCAGCAGCATTTCCAATCATGTGGAACAGTGAATAGGGTCACCATCCGCACTGACAAGTATGGCCAACCAAAGGGTTATGCCTACGTGGAGTTTCTCGAGGCAGAGGCTGTTCAAGAGGCTCTCCTTCTAAATGAATCTGAATTACATGGCCGCCAATTGAAGGTAAAACAATTCATTCTCTTGTCCACTAATCTTGTACTAGCCTCAATTTAATGATCCAATTTTCCTTTTCTCCATTTATCATTCTTCAACCTGGGCTTTTTTTATATTACTTTTAATAGATTTTTGTATTGTGCTAGGTAACTGCTAAAAGAACCAATGTACCAGGGATGAAGCAATTTCGTCCCCGTCGATCCAACCCTTACATGGGGTTTCCACCCCGGGGCGCACATATGCCTCCTTATTTCTACTCTCCTTATGGATATGGGTAAGCTTATTAAAAAAGTGCTTTTAAATTGTTTTCATAAATGAACTTAAGCCTATTCTGTCTCTCTTTAAAATGATGAGCTTTTGGCAATTTTCCATTTGTTGCAGGAAGGTTCCAAGATTCAGAATGCCTATGCGATACAGCCCCTATAATTGAAAGGCATCTTGCTTGGGGCGGCATTGCTTTCAACAAGATACATAAAAAGTGCTATATATACATTTATTTAGCTTGTCTTTGTTTGTTGTGGATCGTAATGTTTTGGAAAGACCAACAGGCATGGCAGAATTTGCTGCTTGTATTAGTATGGTGGAATATGCGAGAAATTTGGATTATTTTAGTTTTTGATAGACAATGCATCTTATGATTTTACAGTCCATGCTTCATAAAAACATATTCCTGCGTGAAAGTTCTCTGCTGCTGGTTCTCTGCTTGGCAGGTTGTCATACCGAACGTTTTGGCCTTTTCTTTTAGGATCCTTTATTCACCCTTACCGTCTATAAACCGGCACTTTTTTTGGGGGGGGCATTTAATGGTTCATGCATGAACTTTGGCTTCTTGAACAATTGCTGTATTTACTGCATTGTCATGGTGTATTTTTGCTCACTATATTTATCAAAACTCAAGCTTCATATTTCATGAGGGTCTTTTGTCTGCTGATTGGTTGTGTTGATACAAATAGCGATTGAATTTAGTTTTCTTGAAATTGGGCACATTATTAATTATTTCAGTTTTTTACAAATTTCTGAATTTTTATTTGCCGCCATTGAATCTTGTTAAAATTATGGTTTTATTCAATAATTTAGCAACCGCGAATTCTCCATTTCTGTTTTTTGACCGGTCTGCAGGGGCATGACATACTTTTTATCTTCCTTCCACTCATAACGTCAAACGTGTAAAGACAACATAAAAATCTAAAGTTGTTCCAAATTAATACTGTGAGCCTCTGCCACCTTTTAGCTTCCAATGGAAGATTCACGGGCCTCTCACGCATGCTTTAAACCAACATTTTCGTTATTATTCGTTTGCAAGAAGAATAATGAACACACTACACTTCGATCTTATCCTTATGTCCTTTGTTTCCTTCTCTTCCTCCAGGTCCCACTCATGACGACCAAAAATTGTGGTGCTCGTGAGATGCACCTAATCATTTCCTCCCCCCCACCCCTCCCTCTTTTAAAGCAGTCATAATGGTCTCCTAGCCTCCAGCACCCTTCTTAACCATTCCCTTCCCCTTCCTTCTGAAAAAAAATAATTCACAAGAGCCAATTCCAATTTTATAACAATATTATATATAATAAAATATTTACTTTTATTACTTTTTTACCCTCCTTTTTTAAAATCTATTTTACACGTCACGCAACACGACAAACCCCCCGTCCCCCGCCTGTGGACAATACCAGTACAAAATATTAAACCCAAAAAGAAAAAAATTGAAAAACTCTGTTCCCATCCCGCTATTTTAACCCCACCTTTCATTTATCTACATTGCAGTACACCGAAATCTGCCACGTGTACATTCTCTTAGCGTTTCATGCCACGTCTCTCCATCAAACGAGCGTCTTGCATGCATTTGTCTGTGGGTCCCACATGGCTGGTAACAGATACTTCCTTCCATTCACTCCGTGCGCGTTATAACTAGCCCCCGTCGCCTTATCCACCAAGACCCGGCCCGGATATCCTGGATAGGACCCGGTTCCGAATTTACCAGTACAAGCTGAGGCTGCTTCGAGAGGAGCAGTGGGTGGGCCTTGGTAATAGCCGCTGTTAAAAGGGTTGGTAACTGTGTTGGCCAAAAGAGTAGCCAAGTTAATGATCATACCGTCAACTCCAACGTCTCCGTTAGGCGCCACTAACGGGGGAGTCTGTGGACCATAAATAGGCTGGTGAAAAGGCCAAGCGCATTGACCCGGACACTGAGTTTCCGAGTTACCAACCCAAATGTAAGTTCCCTTAGCTGACCCGCGGGACGACCCGTGAGTCCCACACCTACTCATGCAAAATCTATCGACGGCAACGTCCTTCGCCGTCAAAACGACGTTAATAGAGTCCATAGCGAAGTTCGTTTTAGAAGCCAAAGCAAGCAAATGCGATGTCTTAAGGATTTTGCCCAAAGTATACTGTTCATGTAGGATTTGATGGCCAACTTTGAGAGTAGACGAGCCACCGCGGTACTTCTCCGTCGTCTGCCACCAGGTAGCAGCTGAAGGCACCGGAGCTCTTTTAGAGCTCAAAGAGTTAACGAAATCGACGATTATCGACCTTTGGGCTGGACTGAACTGACCGTACCATATTAGATTAACGGTGACGTTTCCTTTCAAGAGAACACCGTTATGGTACTTTAGAACCAGAGGCTGTTCTTCAACTAAGGCAGAAAACAAAGGAGTGATAAAACAGAAGAGAAGAAGAATGGCAAAACAGTAAATAGAAGAAGAAGCCATATCTTTACTGGTGAAGAGACCTGTTGTGGGAGAGACGAATTGGAACTGGTGAAGAATTCAAGTATTTATATGGAGAAGGGAAGAGTAAAGGGTGACAGCTGTTGGGGGAATTGTGTCAACATCAAGAAGTACCACGTGGAAGTATTTGACTGGGTAGTGAGTGTGAAGAGGAGTCTTTGCCAGGCTGTAAGGTTCTTGAGTGGTGACGTGGAGGTCTACAGAGGAGTTGGGCTTGGATAGTGACTATAGAGTTTAGACTCATAGCATGGAAAGTAGATGGTGATGTGAGTCATCAAACAGTGTGTAACTTTGTGCCTACGCTGTTACTGATTTTTACCCCTTTTTTTTACTGTGCACAAATCCCCATAACAGTTTTCAATAATCTGGACACGTAATTTTAAAAATGAACATTATTCCCACGCCATTATGATTTTTTTGGCAAAATTATAAAAAAGAAAAAGGGCAAGGGAAGGTGTTTGGTCCTTTTGGATAACGTCGTTGCTTGTTTTATAAGTGGTCATGTGCTACAAAATTTTACTTATTTTGCTATATTTTTACTTTTCGCCTTCAAATACAACTACTCTAGTTCCATACGTTTGTATGATTACCATTTTTCCTTATTTTCTAAATAATTTTGAGATTGTTTTGTATTTTTACTTATGTTTCAAAAGAAGTTTTCTATTTGTCGAAAAGAAATAAAACCAAAGCAACATCAAGTGGACCCATTGGCCATCTGAAACGATCATCGCCGTTGATCCAAAACAACCCGTCCATCGTGATTCATTGCGTCCAGGAACGGGCCCACAAAAGGCTCTGATTTAATCTGAAGCTTGGTAGAGAAGGCTATAAGGTGTGACGCAGGACTATCACAGCTACTGCATAATTGGAGAAAGAGGCAGATGGGGCCCACAGGGCCAATGGTGGATGAGATGACATCAGCTGTTTTGAGAGTTTATGTAGGGTGGGTGCAGTTGCAGACTTCAAGAAAGAGTAGTGTTTCAGTGGTTTTTCTTATTTGTTTTTATTACTTTAAGTCCACGCATGATCCATAACGAAAGATTTCTTTACAATAAAAAGACAGCAATAATTAATTTTAATTGATTAGGTCGATTTTGCGCAGTTCGATTATTAATTTATAATTCTTTATCAAAGTTTTATTTGTAAAAATAAATAAAATATAAATAATCTGCATTTGTTCAAATACTAATTTTAATAACATATTTTTGAAAAATAAATTAATAATATATAAATTATCTTTATTGTTTGATCTATAATATTGATGTTACTTATAATATATTATTCACTTGATTTAAAATCTTAGATCATAATAATCTCAGATTTTTTCGAATCACTTGTGTTTATTTTTTTAAATGGGACTCGTCAGAGATGCGTAGTTCTCGAGGTGAAAATTTTTTTTTGTTGTTATTATTTTCTGTAAACAATGGAAGTCTTTTTCTTTTGTTTAATTATTCTTTTTTTTTCTTTTCTTGCTTTTTATCAAAAAAATTATTCTTTATTTTTTTAGAAAAAATAAATTAGTTAATCTTAATTTATGATCTTATCAACATTTTGATCTTACATTTTAAAGTAGATGATCAAAGTGTTAATAAAATTTATAAATTTAAAAACCTCATTGTTAGTTTTATTAGGCATAGTGGGTTGGTGGTGGCGAGGCAGTGCGGTGGTGGGGTTGGAGTTTTAGGTGGGGAATGGTCCACAGCGGTCTTCGAAACGAGAGGCGAAAAAGTTGCCGCCGTCCCAACATGGGGCAACACAGCAGCTTATAGAAATTCTCCAAAAACAGCTTTTTTATTATTATTATTATTTTTAGCGTTTTGGGTTTCGCAAAACTCCCAAACACGCCACTGCTTAATGGGGCCGGTGCCGACGTCCGACTCTCTAGTCTCCTCCAATTGCCGCACGTGACTTTTTCCATTACATCTATTACACTTTCTTTTTATTGTTCTTTTTTCTTTTATTTTGCCCCTTGGATTTTAACACGTTGTACAATTATAAAAAGAGAAGTCTAGTACGAGAGGTTAATATTTTAAATACTTTATCTTTCTCGTTTTATTTATTTATTATATCTTTTTAAATATTTTAAAATATTTATAAAATTTTAAATTTAAATATATAAATGATTATTTTTTTCATAATAATTTTTATAATTATTCACTAAATAAAAAATATTAATATTTTAATAAATTAAAGGTAAAAGCGCAATATAATAAATTCTAACTATGACCAGCGTGAAAATCAAAACTCTGTAATATCAAAAAACCAGTCATTATTGGTATATTAATATTATTAAATTCATAATTTCAAAAATCATAGTCTTCCGTAATAATAATAAAAAAAGTCATAGATAAGAGGTGAGGAAAGGAGAGAGGGAGAAAAAAAAAAAAAAAAGTGTAAATTACTGGAAGTAATGTTTCACGTGAAAGTTAAAAAAAAAAAACACGGCGACAAGGTCAGGTCAAAATTGGCTGATTTTGGGATTATATTAGATGCGTAGGACCGAATTGCCGTGGTACCTTTTCAATTATCATTCCAGGTGATTCTTAAAAATGTTTCCGTATGACACGCGTCAAAATTCGGAAGAATAGAGCTATGGCCCCCGTGGACGTGCGTGTACAAGATTTAGATGAAAACTAGAGGATCATCAACAAAGCGTGTAACCAAAAGTTGTACCACATAAATGAATGTCATAGTGAGTTGCACCCTATACATGTATGTATATATAACATAGGTTTGTGCTATCATTATCTTTTATGTTTTTCTTATGAGATACTATATATCATGGGTTTAAATATTGTTTTTTCTGGTGAAAAATATAAATTTAATTTTGAACTTTATAACTTTAATCTTGTCGTATTTTAAATCTCACAAATGGTATATTATGCATTTGAATTTATAAATTTTAAAAATATTACATATCGTTCGACACTAATATTAATAATTTTTAAAGTTTTATCAATTAAGTGTTTCGTTTTTTTTTCTTTTCTAAAATAAGGTTATTCAAAAAAATTATTTAATTCGCCAATTACTCTCTTAAATTACTAATTTAAGTGATAAAAAAATGAAAAATTCACTATAATCAGGGATCAAATGTAAATTTGAGATAGACAGAGACAAGAAGAATCCTGTAAATCTTTCGTATTTAGACGATTACTTACAAGTCTATGAATCTTTTATATGCTATAAAAAAAACTCTTAATTTTCTAACTGAGTTGATGAGTCGGAATTCCTATCCCTAATTTGAATAGCCTTGAATTGACACCCTTGATTAATTAATTAATTAATTAGATACAGCCACACAGGAAATCTCATCTGGACCACTTAATTAATTAAGATAGAAACGGCATGCATGAATGTGTACTATACGGCAATCATTTGTGCAGTTAAGGGTTGATGGAGGGGCTCTATCAAAACCCTACCAAGAATTCAATTTTGATTTAGGGATAAGTACGACAAAGAATGTCATGAAACGACAAAAAAAGCAAGCCAAATAATTCAAAAGGAAGTCATAGATATAAATGCCCATATGGTTTGATTCGGGACACGCATTGGATGTCCATACGAATACCTTCCTCACAGGAAATGTCCCTTTTCAAATGTCATTAATGTACATATTGACTTGCTTCGAATGCTTACCATTTGGGACCATATAAATGTATTCCCTATCACTGCTTGCGAACCCATCACTTGCTTTTTACCCTTATTCTAACTATTTGGCCAATACTAAGTTAATCGTTGCTTGTCTGATCGGGTTATCTATCTTGCAGATTTTTTACTGCACTGCTTGTATTTACTTTAGTAAATCTTTTGTAGCATGATGAAATTGTACCACTGAAATATCATTAACTCAGATGTAAAAAACTAATACGGTGATAGAAACTCATTTTTTCGAAAATCAAACGCATTACGTAATGCAATCTTAAAATAGCAGAATAATGAAAAAATACCTTAATTGCTCCTAAACTACTAATCTAATTAAAAGTACCTTTGACAGTAACAATTCTGAAAAATAGAAAAAAAAGAGTCTATCTACTGCGGCTGCATTGTACAATTGAATTGACTGCACATAAAACATGTACTGTATCACATGATAAACCAACCTGTATAGTATAGCTGGAAAATTTAGGATGATGTCAACCCACACGTGTGACAATGACTTTTATTAAATAATTGACAAAACATTTCTTTTTGGTCCACTCTATTAATTTTAATATAATTCCCTTCTATTTCTTTTTTATGAAAAAGAAAATTTCATAGACACTTTTTTTATCAACAAAATTTCTTTTATTATTCAAATACAAAAAAATTTAACTTTCTAAATCCAATCCATCAGGTTTCAATTCATTCATTTCAGTTCGAAAATGCTAAGTGAAAAAATCTGGTAAACGATACATCAATTTGCAATCTTTTCTCGATATAAAAAAAGAAAACAAAAACATATAGCTTCAGTAGTAAAAATTAAATTCAAGCAATAAAGGGCATCACACCTCTTTTAGTCAAGCTATCAGCAAAATGGTTTCTCTGGAATCACACGATGAAAAGAAATATTATTTGTGAATTTTAATATTGCATCAAATTTGTTGAAATGTTCCCACCATTTTCAAGGACGTTTGTCCCTTTAAGATATCCAACTTATAATACTTTTCGAATTTAATTCAATAATTAAAGTTCAGTATTTAAAGTCCAAGAGAGAATATTTCTACTGCTTTAAAGATTACAACAAGCTCTACGTAATTAGAATTTAGGACATTCATGTACACAAAAAATAAACAAATCATTGTACCCTCCAAATTTTTAAGAACTCCACCAGGACTTACTTTTCCTCTAGAAGCTCCAAAGATCCAAAACACTTGATAATTCTGCCTCATATGTATTAATTATCTCTCTTAATTATAAGATTATAACTCATTAAAATTTTAAATAAAAGAAAATATATTATGGAAAAACATCTATATAACTATATTTATAACAATTCTAATTTTTTTTTAAATTGAGCAGTAAGATTTAAAATTGAATTTATTATTAGATCATACGCGCATTTTCATTAAATTGTGCACGTTAGCCCTCGTATATATTCTATATATACGTACACTCCATAAAACTTGTCGGCCAATTGGTCCTACACGTGCCAATATTAGTATTAATTATATTAAAGGAACACCATAACTAAAAAAGTGTGTCCTACTAATATAATTATGATGAATACCTATCAGCCAATAACAAATTGTAGCCAACTAGTCTGGAAAATGTATATGACAATTACCCAAAATTAATTGTATTCATAAATAGAAAAGTGCTTTCAAAAATTAAAAAAGAATCAATAGAAAAGTAGCAATTCGCTGTGATCGTAACATCTGAACCGTTTGGACCTTGAAAATTATTAATAGCAAAATTCCAATTAGTATAAGGATTATACATAAAAAACCTACCCCCAATTATATATTTATTATGATATATATATTTTGCTTACTCATTTCCTAGTCAGCGTTTCATATGTGTTTGATGTTTAAAATTTTATCTTTTTTTTTTTTCTCAGAAATGATTATGAGTGTCCTCATTTCAATCAAGAAAATTAGTTTTGATAGGTGGATATATTCTTTGGCATTTAGAAATGTGAATAGGTAGAAGACATCCATTTGGCTGTCCAAATTTCATCTCCTACACATGCAAAACTATACAAAATAAAACGACAATCAGTTTCTGATAATATACAGCAGATAGTGAAGAGCAAGTAATTGCCGACTTGTCATTTTGATATGTCGAAGACATATAATTTTCACTTCATTTCTTGGTTTAACCTGTCTTTGGAATAACATTTGGAATGACCATAAGATCCAACACAACTCATGCCTAACCTTTCTTTGGCTTGTAGTTGTGACATTAGGTCGATCAATGTACAGCTTGTGTGAAAATGACAAATTCATTTTCAACGTATCGTCCTATTTTTGGACGGTATAAAAGAAATTATTTGATTTTTGAGAGAGAAATCTCATAAATATACATGGTTAATATTGTTTATAATCCATCTTAATTATTTAATTTCTGGTTAATGTTGCTTCAAATTCAAGAACCCTTTTTCTGAAAAAAAAAAAAAGAAAAATGTTCAAGAAGCCAAACTAATCAAATTTTTCTGAGTCAAAGTCACGTAAGTTTGGCATTTTCTTGCATTTAAATCTTTTAGGTGAAGAACGGCATTCAATGCCTTTGCCATGCAAAACAGAATTCAATAGCAAATTATTGACTGTTGGACCCAATCCACCCTATCAATTCTTACCCCTAAAATAAAATAAAAATATAATATATAATTTAAAAAATAACTATAATTAAGAAAAGAAAATCAATTCTATTTTAGAACAAACAAAAAAAAATGTCTTTACGACGCGGAGAAACCATCGCATTAGTTAAAAAAAAATTGTTTAATGGCGCTCGAGTTTCCATTTAAGGATGTGAAATACTCAATACTCATAGCTGCAGAGACAGTAATAATAGTAATACTGTAACTAAGAGCAGCACTCAGAAACCTATCCTATCCATGTAATCATGGAAATGACTTATCAGAATTATAGACTCTGGACTACGCAGGACAAGATGGATACTGGTTTTAATATCTGATGAAGTGTTTTTTTTTATTTTTTTATTATTATTATAATAGCACATGGGACCACGTGAGAGTCTCGTGTGAGTCTTGCATTCAATAATTTATAGTACTGAATAATTGTGTTACTCCTAATATGGAAGATTTCATATTTAAAATGTTTAATTAATGCTTCTTCTCTTATTATTTACATCAATTTCATAGCTAAGAGTGGAAATTTTATATATTCGAGTCTGCAAAAGATGAATTAAAAAAAAAAATCTGAAAATGCTAATCTTTTAACATTTACGTGTGTTTTCCTATAACAGGAAGTGCCATCCAGCACATTATTATTATTATTATTATTATTATTATTATTTAAACTAAGATTTCTAAATTATTTCATAATTATTAAATTCAATTCTTGATTGATTATTTAGTACAATTATAGAGTGCCAAAAGGTTGAAATGGTGTCATCTGTGTGGGTCCAGTAACTCTGATTTAACCGGTCTTTGTATTATTTTATGTAAATTCAGTTTGATCTGATTGGAACCGGTGCCCAGTTTTTCGTGGCTTGTTGACAATTTTAGGTTAATAAAGTTGCAAGTGTTTTAGAAGCCAAGCTAAATGTACAAAGAAAGTTAGCATCGTAAGGCTACTGTCAATTTGACATAACCAGCCCATAGATCTTTTGGTACCCTATCATTGTCCTATTGAATTTTGTTGCACCAAAAAAGATATCCCGTATGACTAGTTACCTTTAAATTCAATATTTTTCCCTTGGATAAACTTTTTTTTTAATTCTTTAGGTTCAAATATAAATACTCATATCCAATTGTTAATATATTTTATCAATACTTTAAAGTAAATAATTTGAATGGGATGATTTCGTGGCAAAAAATACTTGTGAAATTAATCGACAGAACTTAGATCACGAGTTCGCTCTTTTGCGACCCACACTCTTCTTCAGCCGGCACCTTGCCTATACAGATGTAAAAACACACATGGATATGGGTTTGAATGCCTCTTGAAGGGTACAAACTGCCTTTTGCAAGTTGGAATCCAAGTTGAGTAACTAATTTGCAAACAGAACGTGAAAATGGTGCGATTGGGGGATGGCAATTAAGCTTATCCACCCATTACTCTTGCCTCACAGAAATGTGAGGACATTTCACGAAAGTAGTTCAGCATACAACACTAATATAGGCAAAAATCCAGCAAATGCTGCCAAAAGAAAAACATGGCTAACTCTCTTTCTCAACTATCATCATTTGATTCTCTATTTTGGATTTACCACTTTTCAATACTTTCTCCCAAAAAGAACGATTATCTTGGCTTTTCTTTTTGATGATATGTGCTTAATTTTCTTCTCTTAGCATTGTTATTTTTCTAATTTTAGTATAAATGATTTTATCATAAATTAAATTCGACCTAAGCCGAGAGTCGAGTTATAAATAAACCAAGCTGTATAATCCTCAATTATTCAAAATTCCATTCGAAAAACTTATTTGACATGGTTAATAAGTCGAGTTTAAGCTTACTTACTAAGCTTATTTAATAAAAAAGTTGAGTCTAAACTTTAAAAAGGAGATCGTGAAGCAATCACATTAAACGAAATATTAAATTGTGAACGGTGGTATTGATTCAAACACTTATCCCACAAGTTTCTAGCTATCACATTAAACGAAATATTCAGCCAGTTTGACGGCCGATGAAGCAATCTTTTTGCTGTTTTACATGCAAACATCACCCATAAAACTATAAGAAATGGATGAAAAAGTATGTTCTGTTCTCTCATCTATCCTATATCAGTATTCCCATTTCTTGGATAGTGTCTCAATCCATAATATATTGTCTATCACGCTTTTTTTTTTTTTGAGGAAATGCTAATCTAACTTGGGAACATTAGGTATTTTGGACGTACAAGAATAAGTTACTACACATAGATTAAGGTTCAAATCTAAAATTAGGGTGTAAAAATGGGTTTCGCATGTCAGGTTCAACACAAATCTACTGATATGAGATATGATTAAACTCAATACGAACACAATCCGTTTTATAATTGTGATAAATATTTAAATACGAACGTTGTACGAAAATTAAACAAATAATATAAACACAATACGTGTAACTCGTTTATTTAAATAGATGATATTTGATTCAAAAATTCAATTAAATTTAGTAAAATGGATCGTATACGGTTCAGAACACGATATATTTAACACATATAACCTGTATAAAATCTACTTAATATACATAATATATATAAAATTATATTTGAACTCTCAAATAAACAGGTTAAACGAATCTAATCTATAATATGACCGTTTAAACTCGTGTTATGTATGAATCACCCATTTGCGATATAGACTCATTTCAACTCAACACTAACTATTTAATTTCCGTGTTAGGAAATCATGTTCCCGTGCCATCATCCAGTTAGACCCCTCTAAAAACTAAGAAGTTCTGGGATCAGTTCTACGAAAGTCCGTATACTATATGAAGAATAGCCCAACTGCTGGTGTTGTCTATTTTAGGTGAAAAGCCCAGAGTCGCAATGGAGCCTTAAGCATTCAAACAAAAAAAAGATAGAGAGCTTCAAACAGAACCATTTCTGAAACGAAACCACATCTGAAATCCCAAAGGATGCCTAACGAGTCAAAATTCATAAAATTAAAAGAATTTATTAAAATTATAAAAGATGTCTTGAAGTTCTCTTGTTTAAATAACTTAAAAATAGAGAGTGCTTTATAATCCGTTCTTCTATTGATGAAAATCGATCTGAGTAAAAAGAAAACTGATACAGTACTGTTATGAATTTTCTTTGATGAATTTTAAATTTAAATCAGTTGTTGTGTCCCTGAAAAACAAGAAAACCGTGACAGCAGCCGCTCAATATTCCAATAGTTAAAGAAAATGTCAAAACTACGTCGTCGCTTACGTTAAGAATCCCATTATTTTAACCGATGGAAAGAATTTTCTCGACCTCCTGGTCGTCGGACGACGGCTTTATAAACCCCATCTCAATCATAATCAATTGTCAATGCTAATAAAAAATGGATTAGAAATTGTTATTTATTTATTTATCTATTTCATAACTATCGGATTATAGTCAAATCAGTCAAACTGAAAGAAGAGAAATTCTCTTCTTCTTCTTGTTTGTTCTGTCCTCTGTGACTCTGAATTCTATAAATTTATGTGTCATTGATAGGAAAAAACCCACAAAACTACAGTTAATTCTTTTGCTGTCTTTTTTTTTTCCCACTGGATAGAGGAGAAAAGAAATGGGTTGGAGAGGGATTTTGGGATTTGAATATGGGATTGTCCAGGCACCATTGGGACCTGATATTTCTGGTCCAGAGCTTGTAGCTGCTGTGGCTAATGCTGGTGGTCTTGGCTTCCTCAGAGCTCCTGATTCGGTATATGCCTTTTCTTTTCTACTTCTTTTCCCATGTTTGCTTTATGTTTATTATTTAAGTAATATGTTAACATCGTGTTCAGTTTAATTAATCTTGGTGTAAATTGGATTAATTGTTTCATTATCAAGTTCAGTATATGTGCACTAAGTGATCTGATTGCTTGGCGATTGAATAGGAGGGAAAAAAAGAAATTGAAAACAAATTACAGCCAGAAAAAAAAAAAAAAGAAAAGAAAAGAAAGAAGCATAATTTTGGTTAGTCTCCTTCAATTTCAGGTGGAAATTTTTTCTTAGATGCTAAAAAGCTGACAAAGTTGTAAACTTTAACTAAATGTGCGGAGATTGTGCATCATTTGAGTAGGATTCTAATATTGAGCATAAAATTCAACCTTAAAAAAGAAGGCATAAAATCTTTTTCTTCATATAAATAAAAAAGAGCATATATAGGAGGTGATTTTCTCAGAACTTGTAACAGGATTCACCTGATTATGTACGGGGATTGATAAGGAAAACAAGAACCTTAACCGACAAACCGTTTGGAATTGGTGTTGTTTTGGCATTTCCACATGAGGAAAATGTAAAGGCCATATTGGATGAGAAAGTTGCAGTTTTGCAAGTTTATTGGGGTGATTGTTCAGAGGAGCTTGTACTGAAAGCTCATCAGGCTGGAGTAAAGGTTGTACCCCAAGTAAGTATAATATACTTGTGTTCTAATTAGTACCTCCAGTCTAGTGAACAAGGCATGCCTGGATAAATTTTATTACTCTATCTTGCATATCGAAATTAGTATGAATCTAGCGATTAAATATGACAAATAACCATAGATGTCAGATGAGATTATTATCAATGCATAATAAGAGAAATAGTTTATTAATTGATATGATCAATCATAGCATTATGGTGTTGAACATGAACACAAGTGTCTTTCTCTGTAAACTAAATTGTTAGATTCAACTGTAGTCGTGGGTGCTCGCCTTCTGATTTTCTTGGAATGGCTAACTGATAAACATGTATCTGCTTGAGGTTGGGAGTTATGAAGGTGCAGAAAAAGCCATTGGTGTTGGTGTGGATGCAATTATTGTCCAAGGTCGTGAAGCTGGGGGGCATGTAATTGGTCAGGTATGTTAGCTTGTATGTTTCCAAATTCAATTCTATTTATTTGCAGCTGTATAGTTTTTTTAGACTGTGTTTTGGTGGGTTAAGCATGAGGAATTTAACCTTGAAAATAATTCCTGGCTCCTGCTGTTTTGCTTTCCTTTTCTCACTGTTTGGAATTTTATGACTATCAATTTTTTCTGACAACTAATATTGTCCTAATGTTTGGTCATTGCAAAAATATATTTGTTCACCTGATGAAAGGTGTGTCTCTTTTGACATCCGTAGGCAGTTGGTAGTGCTATTCATTTCTAATATTGATAAGCTCACTCTTATTGCTTTAATGGTCTTACAAACTGTTTGATACCTGCTAAATTTAATTTTCATCAATATTGAACTATTTTATTCTTGTCTTGATCATATGCTTCAGGAAGGCTTAATTTCGTTATTGCCACGGGTAGTTGATCTTGTTGGCGACCGGGTTATACCCATAATTGCTGCTGGCGGCATTGTGGATGCACGTGGCTATGTTGCTGCACTGGCCCTTGGGGCTCAAGGGGTCTGTCTGGGCACTAGGTATGAAGCAACTCATTGAGGCAGAAAACCAGTACAATTGAAACCTTAAAATTGAATTGTTGTTGATGATCATTTTACAATTTCAAGTTTAGAAATTAAAGCCTTACTTATAGGTTTCTTGCAACTGAGGAAAGCTATGCTCATCCAACATACAAGAGGAAGTTGATTGAACTCAGTAAAACTGAGTATACAAATGTGTTTGGTCGGGCCCGGTGGCCTAATGCACCGCAACGTGTTCTAGTAACACCTTTCTTCAATGACTGGAAATCTCTCCCATCTCACGAGAGTGAGATCAACCAACCTGTTATTGGCCGTTCAACAATAAATGGCGAGGTGAGAATATTTTCATTTTTACACTTTGATTAAATACATATGATTTCCCTTTATAATAAGAATACTTATGTTTATTAATAATAATATTGCCTTATAGGAAAAAGAGATTCGCCGTTTTGGAGGCACTGTTCCTAATAGGACGACTACTGGTGATATAGAAAGCATGGCAATGTATGCTGGCCAAGGCGTAGGACTTATCGATGAGATTCTTCCTGCAAGTGAAGTTGTCAAAATGTTAGTTGAAGGAGCTCAACAATTGATAAAGCAAGAAGTCAGCAGCAAGTAATTGAATGGCAGCCGGCCTAACTGCCAGATTGCTGGCTAATTCCTTTTCTGGTAAGAGATGAACCGAGTTTGCAATTTCACTCAATTTAGATAATGCCATGAACGGAGTTTAACAAAATGTTTGAAGTCCTGCCATGTTGAAGAAATTATACAAAAATGTTTTGAAGACAAATTGTAATTGACATTGATTGAAGATGACGGTCAATGAATTGTCTATCTAACTGTGAAAATTTTTCTTCCATAAGTTTCTTCTGTTTTCATGAATTTGTCCTAATTAGAATCATTGAATTTGTTACAATTACAAAACAAAATACAAATTGCTGAATATTTACAAACAGGGAAGACAATATTAAACCTTGCAAAATTATATTGTAAGCCAACATTAAGAAGAAAACAAAAAACAGAGCATAAAAGACAGTATCCCTATACATACAATCTGTAATCTAGACTCCAGAGGAGATTAAGTAATTTACTGTTTGGCTTTGAAGTAAGAGAGATGAACACTTAGAAAATGCTTCACCTTCTCATAATCTTCACCACCTTTAGACCAACCGATACTTGTGATTAAATCCTCTGAAATGTCTCCAAGGCTTAATTGCTGCAATTTTGGTTAGATGTTCAACTTCAAATGGCCCTTTTCCACCCATCTCAGTTCAATGGATTGTTAGTTAGATGTTTGAAATTTTTTTAGCGTAAAAAATTACATATGCATGCAGGATTGTAGCTAGTACAATTTTTTTGGAGCCAAACGAAATTTATTAAACTTTTATGGGGGGGCCAAATACAATTTTCTATATTTTAAAATGTAATTTTTCATGAGGATTTTTTCTTAGATTTTTTGCTGGACACCACCCTCCTTAAGTCTCTGTAGAGTTAAAATAATCAACAATTACTAAAAATAAATTAAGTTTTTAGATTCCTTGGACGTTAAAAGGTCAATTATTGGAAAACTGATGGATTATGTCATCGCTTAATGGTCGTCCAGTTGAAAATACTATCTTAGTACCTAAAAAAGCTATATTTAGCAAAGAAGTAAACGCCTACCGTTAGGATTTTAACGTTGCATTCATCATGAACATTATTATAAATTAAAATTTATGGACATTTCGATATGTAGTTGTAACTTCGTTATCACAGCTAATAGTGAATTTTTTTTTATTTGTATATTTACCTCTATTTTTTTATAAGAGTGATATTCAGATAAAGCCTTTTGCAGCGATAATTTCAGGTTTTAATTATTTGTGAGTAAAGTTTGCCTCCAAACGTCGTCAACTTTTATTGATCTAATTAGCTGTGGTTGTTAATAACAGGTGACAATCAAATATCAAATTAATTTAAATTTTAATATTATCAAATAAAAATTAATATTAGTTTTTTTTTGTTATAAACAGTACAGACATCATCGTCACATTTTAGACAATTCCAAACCAACAAACAATGAGACATATTCAAATAATTCAATAAGACTCGTAAGGATAAGACCTTATAGTTTCCAATGTTTCAGACTGGAATCTCTTTTGCTAGATCAATAGTACGGAGAAAAGGGTGAAAATAAAAATAAAATATTTCAATTTATAAATTTTGTTAAAATTAAAAAGGAAAAAACTGAAAAAAAAAAAGTTTTTCCGTCCAAATAACTCATACTTTCCTTCTCTATAAAAGGCCATGAATGGAGATCCGCTGAAGCACACGTTTATACAGAGAGAGAGAGAGAGAGTGAGTAGCTAATTAATTACTTACTTATAGCTTCCATGGCTTATAAACCTCATGCAATTTGTGTTCCATTTCCAGCTCAAGGTCACATTAACCCAATGTTACAAGTAGCAAAACTTCTCCATTCCAAAGGCTTTCACATTACTTTTGTAAATACCGAATACATCCATAACCGCATTCTGAGGTCGAACCCCGCAAGCCTTCGTGACTTCCTAAACTTTCGTTTCGAGACTATAAGCAACGGTCTCGATCCCTTAGATTATGAGGCTAACCTTGATGTCACTACTGTGTGTTATGCCCTCTCAAATAATTGTTTAGCTCCATTTCTTACCCTAATTCAGAAATTGAATGATGGGCTAGCATCTGAAGTTCCACCAGTTACGTGTATAGTATCGGATGGAGGCATGAGCTTTACAATTGACGCAGCTCGGCAACTTGGACTTCCTAATGTGCTCTTTTGGACGTCCAGTGGCTGTGGCGTTTTGGGTTATACGCATTATCCTCATCTTGTTGAAAAAGGTTTAGCACCCCTCAAAGGTACAATTAGTTACTTTTAATAATCTCTCTGTATACCAGCGAATCTAAAAATATTTTTTTCGAGATAAATACATAATGCTTTGAAAAAAGAGAGGTAAAAAACATAAATAAATTAAATTAGTCAAATTAAAAATTATTTTATTATAATTTCGGTGATCTAGTTGCTTTTTTAATTACCATGTAAAATCAACCTTAGACTATAGATAAAAATAGACGGACAGATGAGTGAAGATGAGTCTCATTATTTATGACATTATTATAAAAAAATGCACTAACTTGATTTGATTTACAGATGCAAGCTACCTGACAAACGGATATCTTGAAACTACTGTAGATTGGATTCCAGGCATGAAAACTATCCGCCTCAAAGATCTTCCAACTTTCTTTAGAACTACAGACCCAAATGATTTATACTTCAATTGGATTCTAAGGGAAATAGACAGAGCTTCAAGAGCTTCAGCAATAATAATGAACACATACGATTCTTTAGAGGAAGATGTCTTAAATTCTCTTTGCAAAATGTATCCTCAATTATATTCAATCGGTCCTCTTCATTTATTGGTCGATCAAATAAAAAACAACAATGAAGTAAACAATATTTTTCCAAGTATGTGGGAAGAAGAAGAAGAAAAAGAAAAAGAACTTTTGCGTTGGCTCGATTCGAAGAACCCTAATTCCGTGTTATTTGTAAAATTTGGTAGTACGACTGTGATGACAGTTGAGCAATTAAAAGAAATTTCTTGGGGACTAGCAAATAGTAAGAAAAACTTTTTATGGGTTCTAAGGTCAAATCACGTCCAAGGTGAGAATTTAAATGAACTTTTGAGTGAAGAATTTTTAGATGATATAAAGGAAAGAGGAATGCTAATGAGTTGGTGTCCTTCACAAGAAAAAATATTGGAGCATTCTTCTATAGCAGGGTTTTTAAGTCATATGGGGTGGAACTCGACACTCGAAAGCTTATGTTGTGGTATACCGATGATTTGTTTGCCAAATTTCGCTGACCAAACAACAGTTTGTAGGTATGCTTGTAGTGAATGGGGTATTGGGATTGAGATTGATAAGAATTCCAAGAGAGAAGAGATAGAGAAAGTTGTTATACAGTTGATGGAAGGAGAAAAGCGTAAAGAAATGAAAAAGAAAGCTATGGAGTGGAAGAGAAAAGCTCAAGAAGCTACTAGCTATGGTGGTTCTTCTTCTGATCACTTGGATAAAGTCTTGGAGATTTTGCTTGGAAACAAGAAGATGGCCAATTAATAAGATAGCAAGTGTGTTATCAAAGAGTTCGTCTCTAACACAGAGATGTTCTAAAAATAAAAATAATAACATGTTACCTTCAAAGATATTTATGTTTTCAATGTAAAATATTTATTTTTTTAAAATTTAATATTAACTAAATAGATATAGTCTAGTTGATCTTGTTATGGATAAAAAAGTAAAAAATATCAAGTTCGAGTCATCTGTAGTGCGAATGTTATTATTTACAGGGTCATGGAGTCTTTTATATATAAAAAATTATTTTAAATAATTTAAGAGATGAACCTTTTTTTTTTTCCTGCGGGCATATATGGATAAAGGGGCCTATGACCCATTTTTTCCTCCTCGCCCAACGGCCATTAAGACTTTTCTTTCTTCCCTGCCCCTTTCGAAACGGTAACATAGCAAATTGTTAATAAGTTATCAAAACGAGTAATTTTGTTATAATTATTCTATTTACAAAATTAATTAATTTTCTAAAGTTAACCATCACAATTTCCTAAATTAACTAAATTTTAATTTGGAATATTGTATTCTTTAAAATATTGCAAATAAAATATAAAATGAAAACATAATAGGAAATTTCAATATTCCAATCTATATAAAATTAATTCATAGGAAAACAATCTTTTGTTTCTAAGCATTTTGTGATAACAACACCTCATTGACCAATCTATCCAGATTCAAAACTGATTTACCATTAGGAGCTATAGCCTCTTCAGCCTTTCTTTTCCACTCCATTGCTTTCTTCTTCATTTCTTTCCCCTTTTCTCCCTCCATTAAGACCCTGACAACCTTCTCTATTTCATCTCTCTTCGCACTGCTATCCATCTCTGTACCGATCCCCCATTCATTGCAAGCAAACCAACAATTTGTTGGTTGCTCGCCGAGAAAAGGCCAACAAACCATTGGAACGCCACTTGACAAGCTTTCTATAGTTGAATTCCAACCCATATGACTTAAAAACCCTCCGATCGATGGGTGCTTCAGGATTTCCTCTTGTGGACACCAACTTGCAATTAAACCTCTTTCTTTAACCTCATGAAGAAAATCTTGTGGCAGAACTACGGGTTTGTCATTGACAAGATCAGGCCTGATTATCCACAGGAAGTCTTTCTTGCTATTAGCAAGTCCCCATGCAAATTCTACAAGTTCTTCCGGTGTCAAGTTAATCATGCTGCCAAAATTTACGTAAAGTACTGAATTGGGTTTCTTGGAATTAAGCCATTGAAGGTGTTGAAGGTCTTCTTTCCATAAATTGGAACCAATATTGGATGCTAAATTACTTTTTGGACCTATTTTATCAAGAAATAAGTCGAGAGGACCAATGGTGTAAATTGGAGGCGTGAAAATAGATGAGAGAGAAGCTAAAACTTCGTGCTCTAAATCATCAAATGTATTGAGAATAATAGCTGAAGCTTTTGAGGCTCTTTCTATTTGTTTGATTCCAAAGTTCAGAAAGAAATCATTTCCATCCGTTGTACGAATCCCAGTTGGAAGGTCCTTTAAACAAATTCCCTCCATGCCTGGAATTGAGTCCACCATTGTCTCTAGATACCCATTTGTTAAACAGCTACTATCTGTAAATTAAAATCACAGACTTATCAAAATTCCGGAACTTTGGCACAGTACGAAGCAGACACGAAGTCTTAAATTCCATAATATTTCGTTATGGTCATACAGTTAGTGAAATTTTCTTGTATTTAAGAAACTCTTACTAAAAAATTAACATATATATAAATAATAACGACTTAGTAGTACGCACCTTTGAGTGGTATTAAGCCTCTTTGAATAAGATGCGTAGAATGTGCATAGCCTGAGAAACCACAAGCACTTGTAGTCCAAAACAAGGCTCCAGGAACTCCTATTTCTTGAGCAGCATCAAGAGTAAAAGTCATAATACCATCAGAGACGATACAAGTGACTGGTGGAACATTGGAGGATGCATTGAGTTTTGCAAGGAGTTCAAGAATTGGAGCTAAGCATTTTGTTGAAGTAGACTTACAAAGAGATTCAGGATCTGGACTAGAACCAACATCATTTGCCAGGGGAAGACCGTCTGTAATAGTTTCGAAAACAAAATCAGGCAAGCCGGCGAGGGAGTCAGGGCCTCTAGACTGTAGCAAGCGTCTCTGATTGTGCTCTGTATGGACAAAGGTAATGTAGAAACCTTTTATATGGAGTAGTTTGGCTAGTTTAAGCATTGGGTTTATGTGACCTTGAGCTGGGTATGGGACGCACACTACATGGGGCTTGTCGGTTATCCCTGGAAGTTCCATGTTTTTGTTTACCTTTGTGAGTGATGGGAGCAATCAAACACTAACCAAGCATTTTTATGCTCAGTGTGCATTGAACTTTTTCAAAAGAGGCGGCCAATGTGCGTTGAATTTGAAAGACTGCAGAACTTGCCCTGCACGCGTTACTTGTCAATTCGTTGATTTTTATTTAATTTTGGGAAAATATTAACTCCGGCGTTCCGTTTTTTTTTTGGAATGAAAAACATTGAAAATTAGGTTTTTGAATTTTTTTTTTTAAATTTACAATCAGGTGTTTTTATCTGATTTGAATTGCTCGAATCACAACTGGGCTTTTATGGGCCTGCTTTTATTGTGATGGCCCAGACGTGGGTAATTTTTTCCACGTCATCAATACAAGTGGACTACACGTGGAATGTCTCCTTATTTTTCCATTCTATCCCTTCACTTAATGCAACAACCTAATATTGAGACCAATTTGCGAGGAACTTTCTTCTCTTTCACACTCATTTGAAGGCACGAATTCTTTGTAGAAAATCCATAAAGTACAAGTGAATCGATTAGAAAAAAACAAATGCGTTGACGAAAATTTGGCATGTGAAAGGCGATTGCATATCGAGAAAATGCAAAGGGTAAGGTACATCCAAACTTAGTAACTGCAATGCGTTTGAGTTATTGTTTGTTATTTTTCTTTTGGGTAACAGGAATAGTCCAAATTATTACTCTTGATTTGGTTGTACACTTATATAAAATAAACATTAGGCTCATCCCACGACGACACTATCAAATATGAACTGATTAGTATATATTAATTTATGTAAAAAATATAGTTGATTAATTTAAGTTGGATATAATTTTTACCATAGATGATCGAAATATTTAAAATGATTTATGCTTATATAGGCAAATTATTGAGTCATTTTGCGCATTTTTCCATTCGATTTTTTTTTTGTTTAAGTTAAAAAAATTTAGTAAATTAAATGGAATTACGCTCAAAGGAAAAATTCACTCAAATTAGATCGAAACTAATCACCCCGTAATTGACAAGATTGATTCCAAAAGGCTAAAACTATCAGTTCACGGGTCATCCATAAAAAGCAAGTAGGGGGCAGATCATTCCTAATAAAAATTAATTCTTACAAATGGGTAGCATTGCAAGAGATACCAAACCTCGTGTTGTATGTCCCCTATCCAGCTTAAGGTCATGTAAACCCAATGTTTAAGCTAGCAAAACTCCTCCACTTCAATGGCTTCGCATGATCTTCGTTAACACAGAATATAATCACAGACGTTTACTCAAATCAAGAGGCCTCACTAGATGGGTTGCAAGATTTCCATTTTGAAACTATTTATCATGGTCTACCACCATCTGATGCTAATGCAACACAAGATATCCCTTCTCTTTGCGACTCTACTTCTAAACTCTCCTTGATTCCTTTCTGTAATCTTCTTTCTAGTCTTGGGTCTTCTTGTAGTAATTTGCCTCCTGTTACTTGAATTATTTCTGATGCTTGCATGAGCTTCAATCTTGATGCTGCTCAAGAATTTGGAATTCCTTAAAGTAATTTTTTGGACTCCTAGCTCTTGTGGTGTTTTGGGCTATTCACAATATTGTCATCTTATTGAAAGAGGCTTAATCACCTTAAAGGTTTGATTCTTTATATCTTATTCTATTTTCTTCTGTTGAAAATGTTTAATTACTCAAATTTTTTCTGTCTTGCTTGGTTTTATAAAATATTGCATATGCAAGCTATCTAACAAATGGGTACTTGGAAACAACTATAAATTGGATTCCAGGCATGAAAAACATTAACTTAAAAGATCTTCCAAGCTTTATTAGAACAATAGACAGAAACGACATAATGCTCAATTTTCTCGTCAGGGAAAAAGAGAACTACAAGAGCTTTTGCTGTCATTTTGAACACATTCGACGTATTTGAGCAAGATATTCTCTCCATAATGTTTCCTCCAATTTACACTATTGGTCCACTTCAGCTTCTTGTTGATCAAATTCCAGCAAATAGCAGCTTGAAAAACATAGGCTCAAAGCTCTGGAAAGAACAAACTGAATGTATAGAATGGCTTGATTCAAAAGAAGAAAACGCTGTCGTTCATGTCAATTTTAGAAGCATAATTGTGATAACTCAACAAATTATAGAATTTGCATGGGGAGTACTTGCAAATAGCAGGAAATCATTCTTGTGGATAATAAGGCCGGATCTTGTAGTAGGCGACAAAGTGATGTTGCCAACAGAATTTGTATCGGAAACTAAAGAAAGGGGCATGTTAGCTAGTTCGTGTCCACAAGAACAAATCTTGAAGCATCCTTCACTAGGAGGATTATTAAGCCATATGGGGTGGAATTCAACGTTGGATAGTACGTGTGGAGGTGTGCCAATTGTTTATTGGCCTTTTTTCGCTGAGCAACAGACTAATTGTTGGTTTGCTTGTAATAAATGGGGCGTTGGAATGGAAATTGATAATAATATAAAGGGAAAAGAAGTGGTGAAGCTTGTAAGAGAGGTGATGGATGGAAAGAAAGGTAAGGAAATGAAAAGGAAGGCAATGGAGTGGAAGAACAAGGCAGAAGAGGCTACAGGACCAGTTGGTTCTTCTTGTAGAAACTTTGATGAATTTGTTGGGTTTCTTCTAAACAGTCAACTGAATAGAAAGAAGTTCTAACGGTTGGGTAGAGTGTAGGACTCACTCGATGGATGACGTTTGTTGGTCCAATAAGTATTGTTATTATTGTAACCAATTTCACCTGCAATAAGAATTATTTATTCCTAATTATGAAATTCAACCATTTAGAACCTAGTTAACATTTACACAATATTTACGACTATAACTTTAAGGTTCTTATTTATTATGTGTAAATATTAATTTGATATATGGTTAATGGGACTTTTAAAATAGCGATTTACATTTTCAATTATTTAATAAATGTTAATTAATCTGAATTATCAGTCGGAATATTTCATATTTACAAATTAAAAAAATTTAATAGGTGTTCTTTTAAATTGGAGTGTTTCGGTAAGTGAAAATAAAAATTTAAAGCACCATTAGATTTTTCTTAAAAAGAAAAAGAAAAAAAATTTGCCAAAATATGTCTAAAGCTGAAGCGTAGCTAGTGATTTGTAAATGATCATTAATCACAGAATACTGAAACAGAGCATATTAATCTATTAGATAGAATCTTCACAACTTGGCAATGAATAATATTAAGCTCAACATCATTATTTTTTAAAAAAGAAAAATAATTTAGGTACAATTTATTAATTGACTAAATGGCCTTTTTAATTCGTAAATATAACAATTTTTTTGTCATTTTGATGCAAGTTTTGACAATAACACCTCATTGACCAATCTATCCAGATTCAAAACTGATTTACCATTAGGAGCTATAGCCTCTTCAGCCTTTCTTTTCCACTCCATTGCTTTCTTCTTCCTTTCTTTCCCCTTTTCTCCCTCCATTAAGACCCTGACAACCTTCTCTATTTCATCTCTCTTCACACTGCTATCCATCTCTATACCGATCCCCCATTCACTGCAAGCAAACCAACAATTTGTTGGTTGCTCGCCGAGAAAAGGCCAACAAACCATTGCAACGCCACTTGACAAGCTTTCTATAGTTGAATTCCAACCCATATGACTTAAAAACCCTCCGATCGATGGGTGCTTCAGGATTTGCTCTTGTGGACACCAACTTGCAATTAAACCTCTTTCTTTAACCTCGTGAAGGAAATCTTGTGGCAGAACTACGGATTTGTCATTGACAAGATCAGGCCTGATTATCCACAGGAAGTCTTTCTTGCTATTAGCAAGTCCCCATGCAAATTCTACGAGAATTTCTGGTTTCATTACAACCATGCTACCAAAATTTACGTAAAGTACTGAATTGGGTTTCTTGGAATTAAGCCATTGAAGGCTCTCATGATCTTCTTTCCATAAATTGGAACCAATGCTGGAGGTTAGGTTATTTCTTGGAGCAATTTTATCAAGAAGTAAGTCGAGAGGACCAATTGTGTAAATTGGGGGGGGTGAAAACAGATGAGAGAGAAACTAAAACTCGATGCTCTAAATCATCAAATGTATTGAGAATAATAGCTGAAGCTTTTGAGGCTCCTTCTACTTCTCTAATTGCAGCGTTCAGAAAGAAATAATTTCCATCTGTTGTACGAATCAAAGATGGGAAGTCCTTTAAACGTATTCCTTCCATACCTGGAACTGAGTCCACAGTTGTCTCTAGATATCCATTTGTTAAACAGCTACTATCTGTAAATCAAAATCAGACTTATCCTGTTAATAAATTTTTTAATTTTTTAGCAATATGAGAAAGACATAGTTAGTACCTTTGAGTGGTATTAAGCCTCTTTGAATAAGATGCGAACAATATGCATAACCTAATAAACCACAAGCACTTGTAGACCAAAACAAGACTCCAGGAACTCCAATTTCACGAGCAGCATCAAGAGTGAAAGTCATAATACCATCAGAGACTATACAAGTGACTGGTGGAACATTGGAGGATTCTTTGAGTTTTGCAAGAAGTTGCCGAAATGGAGCTGAGCAGTTTCTTGAAACAGATTTACTAAGAGATTCAATATCTCTATTAGAATCAACATCAGTAACCGTTGGAAGACCGTCAGTAATAGTTTCAAAAACAAAGTCCGGCAAGCCGGCGAGGGAGTAAGAGCCTCTAGAGTGTAGCAAGCGTCTCATATTGTGCTCCGTATGGACAAAGGTAATGTAGAAACCTTTGGAATGGAGTAGTTTGGCTAGTTTAAGCGTTGGGTTTATGTGACCTTGAGCTGGGTAAGGGAAGCATACTACATGTGGCTTGCTGGTTATCCATGGAAGTTCCATACCTTCGATGATCTATGTTACTTTTTGTGAGTGATTAGAGCATTTAAAGACTAACCAAGCATATATATATATAGGGAGAGAGACAAACAATGAGACAAGAATATTCAAATTTTGTCGCCCATGTGCTTGCCCTGCAAGAATCGGAATATTTTATATGGTTCAAAGTCATCAGCTTTCAGTTGAGTGGCTCCAATCACCATATACTTTTTGCCACAGCCGCCCATCCCGACAAGCTTTTCTCATTTCTGCTTTCAGTCTTAACTAGTGACAATGTAGATGATAATGAATTTGCTTAAATAGAACAAGCTTTGGTGGCTCATTTTTTAAAATCATAATGAACAAATTGTTATTTAATTTTATTACAATAGCTAATTTCTACATAATATTAGTCAAATTAACTGTATTTAGAGGAGCGGCTTATTGAGCCATTGACATAGGAAACGTTGAATAGAATTTGTTCCCAAGTGCTTGACCGTCAGGCATTCAGAAATACTTGCCGTGCAAGACCACTCCACTACGAAGGATTGTGAAGACGATCAAAGAGCTTTTAAAGTTGGCAATACTAATATTATATTGTTGAGGGGCTTAGTTTTTTATCAAAATTTTTAAAAATTAAAAAAATGAATCATATATCTTTATTCTCTTTATTCTTTTATGATTTAGGTCCAAGAGAAAATTAAGAATTGAGATTGAAATCAATTCTTTTAGTTCTAATTAAATTCGAATCCATCAATTTTGTTACCGAATTTAATTGCGCTCCTAAAATTTATTTTGATTCAATGAATCTACAATTCCATTTTAAGAAAATTAAAAATTGAAATTGAAATTAACCTTTCTAATTTTGACAAGGCCCTAACCCATCAATCTTAACAATTTTTAATTTCAGCTTTTACTATGATTCCAAAGAAAGAATTAGAACCAGGTCTATTCTTATTAAAATTTTTAAATTGATTCGGATTCGATTAAAAAGTGAATTATTCCAATTTCATCCTCCTAAATAAACCAATCCATTTTGCCAATTGTTATTCAATATATTATTATTGAATATTCGAATTCAATATATATATTTAGAGATATCTACCTTATGCTCTATGAGAAGTGGGCTAACGCTCTTTCAAAAGTTAGGAAAGGATAGTATAAGCCGCAGAAAGAGATGCATTCAGTAGTTTATGACTTGCAATTATTGGGTGCTCTGAAAGCATCACTAGCAAGCCATACGCGTGCAATTCACACTTTTTTATTTTTTTGTTTTTATAGTAAAATGATAACCGACAAAAATACTTAATTTTTTTTTATTTATTCACCTTTAAGTGGAACACATGTCACTTGCCCGACGAACGTATGACCTTGATTTATATATTAAGACATTCGAAATATATAGTTGGCCCAACTCGAAAAAAGCAAGCAAAATTCGCAGATTGAACCTGTTGAAACAATTTAGATATTTTGCCTAACTATAGTGAAAGTTACGTCAGGTCCAAGTTGAGCAATTTTGCAGGACTCATTCACGGCTTAAATTGAATAAAAGCAAAAGCTTCTCCCATGGCCTTCCTTTACAAGAGGCACACAGAATTACTGACCATAGTTCCAAAACAAAGATGGCTCGTCTAATTAAATATCATAATTGACCATTGGTTAACCAATTATCCAGGCCCAACCACCTCAACCTACATTCAGCCTGGACAGGAAGGTTTGGTTTTACACTAAAGAATAAGTAATTTCAATTCAGTCAATTAGATTTATAGATAATTAAACTTAATACTAATTAATACCCATTTTTCTGCTCTGCAAGTCCATAATCATGTCATCAATATGCTCTGTACTAAGCTGTGCCTGTTTCCAGCTTCTGCTGCTCATCTTTGCAGCTGAACATGCAGTGTCATCAGGCAGGATTGTAGAAACTCTTCCAGGCTTCTCAGGAGCTTTACCGTTTAAGCTTGAAACTGGGTGAGCTATCTTAATTGCTTAATTAAATGAAAAAATGGACTTAATTGATAAATTGTTTTAATGATGGTGAAGTAATTCTACATTTACCTCCTGCTTGTGGATAGGTATATAACAGTAAATGAATCACAACTGTTCTACCTTTTTGTGGAGTCCCAGGGAAACCCTGTACAAGACCCTGTTTTAGTGTACTTGATTGGAGGTCCTGGTTGTTCTGCTCTCAATGGATTTTTCTTCCAGACTGGTAAGAGATTACAAAATAATTTGACTCTAATCAGAATAGGAATTAGAAAGCCGATTTTCTTTTCCTCTATCTCTTATTTCTGGCTCCGTCACTACTAGATTCGTAACACCCATTGCCCGTCCTGAAAGATTAGGCAAGCAGCACATAACGTGGCATCCGTTGCCTATGGGATCCCTCCACTGCTTTTTTAATTCTAATTAATCATATTAAAAAATTATTAGATTAATTGCCGTATAATCCTTATGGTTTGACCAAGTTTAGACATCTTTGTACATGCAGGTCCACTGATTTTGAATAAAACAGGTTATGCTGGGGGATTGCCACAGTTAATATACAATCCTTACACATGGACAAAGGTTGTAGGTTCAACTATTATTTTAATGTACTAAAATCATTTTCTATTTAGAATAATTGATGCTAATTAGTTAATCTGTCGGTTTTTAAATGCAGACGTCTAGTATAATATTCATAGACGCTCCTGTTGGCTCTGGTTATTCCTATGCTTCAAGCTCTGACGGTTACTACATGACAGACACAGAATCAGTAGCACAAACCTATTCATTTTTAAGAAATGTTAGTGAAACAATGAATTGTTTGCTTGTAGGACAATAAATATAGTCTAATTGACAAAATTAAAAGGTTGTTATGCAAGAATTATTAAAAAGGTTCAAGCTTTGAAATTCATTTGATGTTTTGAATTATATTGCAGTGGTTCAACGATCACCCAGAATACAAAAACAACCGATTCTTCATAGCTAGTGACTCATATTCTGGTATAATAACTCCAGTTCTTGCTCAAGCAATAATAGACGGTAATTTTTTTATTAAATATAATTTAATTTTCATTTAAAATATTTATTCTCATCTTTACCGCTATATATATATATATATATATATATTTGAAAAGAACAGCAATTAATCGTTTGGTCATGGTCATATACGCAGGTAATGAAGCAGGAGTGCAGCCACAGATTAATTTAGAAGTAATTATTTTATTAATTACGAAATTTTCTTGTATATGTTATGATTTTGCCAATTACAGTGAGTAAAAATGTTATTATTGAAAATCATTACAGGGAATCATCAGTGGATCTCCGCATACCAGTTATACCCTAGAAGCAAATAGCAGAGTACTCCTTTATTACCATTTGGGACTTATATCTAAAAGTGTTTATGAGGTAATTCCATGCAAATTAACAAACCCATTTAACTAACGTTGTAATAAATTATAAGAGTATCTCTCATTGTTAATTTTTGCAGTCAGCCAAAAATAGTTGCAATGGGGATTATTTGGGAATAGATTCTAGTGCAGCATGTTTAGAGTATCTCGAAGAAATTGACGAGGTTCGTTGTGTCTATTTTTTACTCCAATTGTAATTAAATATATTTTCAATATAAAATTTTATTGCAGTTCGTCAAAATAAATATTATTATGTTTGCATATCTTTTTTCTCGATAGTAACTTTCAAAATTAATTTTTTTTTTCAATTGCAGTGCATTGATCCAATTAATGAGGAAAATATTTTGGACCCCAAGTGTGCTGAGCTATTCCCAAAACAATCAGATGGTAAAAAATTTCGCAGATTCCTGAGAGCAACTTCAAGAAATTCTCATTTTCCAATTTTGAGCAGTCAAGATTATTGGTGTCGGGTATATATTATTATTATTATTATTTTTTATATTATTACTATATATGCTGATATAATTAATTAAAATAATTATTTCATTACATTGTTTTGCAGAATTTTGATTACAAACTTCTTGACATTTGGGCAAACAACAAAACCGTTCAAGATGCACTAAATGTTAAAAATGTACGTACCGTTTTAAAACTAACAACCGTCACTATTTATTATTAAGATTCGCTAAATATAGATAATTTTATTTTTTAAATTATGGTTATTACAGGGAACCATTAAGGAATGGTACAGGTGCAATAATTCCATGCCGGACAACACATATGCGTATAATATTGGCAGCGCTGCTGATTATTATCAAAATCTTACTAATTACGGCATTCAAGTTCTGCTTTACGGGTTAATTGCATTCTCAATAAACCTAATCCTATTTTATTAGTTAATCTAATTTTTTTTACTATCTCATACTGCAGTGCTGATCATGATTTGGTTGTTCCATACACATCTACTTTGGAGTGGATAGAAGATTTAGATCTAACCGTAGATTATGCTTGGCGACCATGGTTCGTCGATGGTCAAGTTGCAGGGTAACATTTTTCCTTTTTTCTTCTTCGATTGTTCAGAAGTGTTTAAATCCGTCTGCGTCTTTTTTTTTTTCAAAAATTATGTAGATATACGCTCAGGAATGAGTACCGGGGATTCCGCATAACGTTTGCTACTTTAAAGGTGAGGGAGAATCCTCCAATTATATTAATTTTCTAATCATATAGAAAAACATGAAATTAAAGAAATTAATTTTTGACTTTTTTTTTAATTTATTGGAAGGTTTGATGGGCCGAAGTAATAGTGTCGGCTACACAATAGGAGTAGCTTTTCTTAAACTCGCAACATTTATAGTCGAAAGGACTTGAACTCGAGACCTTTCATTTCGCATATAGGTGAAAAGATCAGACTAATTTTTGATTATCTGAACAGGGTGCAGGTCATTCTCCTACTCAATACAAACCAGTAGAATGTTTTAAAATGTTTGAAAGGTGGATCCATTACTATCCCCTGTAAGCAGTAACTGACTATGAGGGCATGAATGGACTCCACAAGTTACCAATCTTATATCAACACAGGAAGTATAATTTTATTACATGTATAAAATAACTTCACATATATTTTGAAGTAATTGTTCAAATAAAAGTTTCGTGAAATATTTTAATATATATTGTTATTATTATTTATAGTAAATGCTTTTAAATTCTATTGGATAGAATTTATTTTTTAGTAATTGCTAATTGTTCTAATATTAGTGTTTTATCAATGTTGTAGGAGATAACTTTTCATAATCCGTTATTTCAAACTCCTAACATTAGGATAAACGTTTGTGCTTCCTCAATCTCTTAACTATCAATAAAGTCGCTCATCAAATATTATTTTTCACTTAGTCAAAACGCTAAATACTATTAAAAAATTGTTGTTACGTATGGTCGACGTGAATAATCAATTGCTTCAAACTCTAAACGCTCATATAAATGTTATGGCATCTAACATTATAAATAATAATAGGTCAAATATTAAAATTATTGCCGATCAAATTCTAATAGAGGCATGATTTAAGTCTATGAAATAAAATTTTAAAATTTAAGGCAAATAATTTTTGCGAGTTTCGTTTTACAAGTTTTGAATGTATTCAAATAAATCTTCTAAAAGATAAAAACACAAACTAATAAGTAATTAAATTTAGCGCTGCTTTCTCTCTCTCTTTTTTTTAAATTTTTCTCTATCGAAATATAAAAATTATGTAAATATAGGGATGGACTAATTCTTGTCTTTTATGACGGCTCCTTCCTATTATTTTTTATTTTATTGCAAATGTTACGTGTTTTGTTAAATAAGTTACAGATCTATGTTTATTTGATATGAATTTCTGTTATTTATATTTTTGCTATTTTCGTGGTTTATCTTTATCTTGTGTGAAATCTGTGATCTCTACATTTTAGGTGAAATATTTATTTTATTTTTTGGATTTGTTTTGTTTCATTTAGATAAGTGTGTAATTAACACTGATCTTTGTCTGTTGGAACCTGACATTGAATTTAACGTTCAAATTCTTTGTGTTCGTTATAAATAATTAGTTCATGATGAATATTAGGTCGTATACTGAAGATTCATGAAGTTTGTCTAGCCAATTATTTCGAAGATCTATTAATTTTTTCAAATTCATCTTCTAAATTTTATTAAGATTCCTTTTTAGATTACACAATAATTATTTTATTTATAATAATTTTGTTCCTTGATATTCAAAAGAGGTTCATGTCCTCTCTACATTATTTATATTAATTTGAAGTTTTTAATGAAATCTTAATATATTTTATTAAAAAAAACTTTTATTATCTTTTCATAACACTTGTGACATATGAAATTTCACATTCCTTAATAAAACTATTATATTTATCTAATTTATAATAAATTATTGAGTAAATTTATAATTCCTTTAATCTATTACTAAATTTCTAAAAAAAATTATTAAATTGAAATAATAATTATAAGTTATATATAAAGAGTAAATATAAAAAAAATATTTATTATTTTTTAAAATTACAAATATGATAAATATTTTGAATTAATTTATTTTTTTAAATATGATAAATAGTATGAAACGAAGATGATAAACGATAATAATTTCAGATTTTAAATTATACAATTTCACAAATAAAGTTTGTGTAGAAGGTCATTCACCATTAATTATACTCCTTCCATTTCACTTGAATTGCAACATTTGTTCTGCTCCACATCAATAGCAATATTTGTTACTTTTATTAGAATTAAAAAAATATTAAAATTTATATATTTTAAAAAATATATGATAAAATATCTAAATTATTTTTTTAAAAATAAATATAAAATGAATGATATCTAACAAATATTGATAAAATAAAAAAAAATATGATCTTAAAATCTTAAACAATCACTTAAAATAACTATTTGTGGCTGTCGGGATGGGACGGATGAAGTAATTTTTTATGGATCATTTCCATAGATTTTTCGCAAAGCCCAAATCCTTTGGAAATAAAATTTTAATCCACCAAAGACAAGACAACTAGCACGTGTCAAAATTTCTCTTGCCAAAACTGGTAAACGCACGCTCACTGCAGTTTTCCCTTGCAAACCTCGTAAAAATCTCCCCTTGGTTCCACTCCTGTCACCACCAAGTCACCACCCACCACCGCCAAAATGCCCACTACCTCCGCCGCGCAACCACCTGGCTTAGCCCTTGACTTTCTCCCATTCGTAGACATGAAAACACTTTCCCAATCAGAACTTCGCGCTCTATCTCTCTGCTCTTCTTCTTCCTTTGACCCTTACCGGACCGACAACGTCGTGACTCCTGTCGTTGATCGCTTAAGCTTCAATGAAAGCGCAGGCTCCCGCCGCCAGACCTATTCCCGCCTTTCCTCCCACCACCACCACCACCGCCACCGTCTAGCAGGTGTCCTTTCCAAAACCGCAAATCCTCCAAGTTCAAGTACTCCTTCCAATAATCCCACAACCGACTCCGATTACCTCGAAAATCACTCTATTATTAGTTACCTCAAGCAATTTCTTTCTACTCATCCCGAATTCGAACAATTAGATTTAGTAGATTTTGATAGCTTTAGCCATCTCAATGAAGCTATTAATTTCACTTCGCACCAATTATCTCTAGGGGCAGCAGTAGAAGCGCCAGTGGTAAATGGGAACTTCAAAATTGGGGAAAGAAAGAGGAAAAGAGGAAGAAAGCCGAAAGTGAAAGTCTTGAATGCGGAAGAGAGAAAGAAGGCAATGGGTATGGAGATTCTGAACAAAAACGGGGTTGCAGTGGACTTGGTGAGATTGGCTAGTATGGAGGATCCATACAGAGAGGAATTAAGTAGGAGAACCCAAGGGATGGATAAAGAAGAAGAGTTGTTGGGGTTTTTCAGGGACTTAGAAGGGCAGTGGTGTAGTAGGAGAAGGAAGAGAAAAATTGTTGATGCTAGTGAGTTTGGTGATGCCTTACCAGTTGGTTGGAAGCTACTGCTTGGGCTCAAGAGGAAAGAAGGCCGTGCTTGGGTTTATTGCCGTAGATATTTAAGGTATTCGATTTATTGTGTTATGTATGTGGAGTGTCAGTTTTTGAAACAGATTATGGATTTTATTGTTCTGCTCTGCGATCACTGTATACCTTGAGCTGGGATAAGTTTCCAGCTTCTGCACTTTCAAGAGAGAGGCATAGAGCTAGAAGAATCTAAGGAGTCCAGTGTGATTAACGGTTTTCCATGGCCAACTTCTGAAGCAAAAACAATGTTCTACCTATTGCCCTTGTTGGTGACCATTAATATATTGCTGGTGTTTACAATAAATTCAAACAGTAAGATGCCCCACCAGCTTCTGTGATTAACTTTCTGTTATTTAGAAGTAATGGGTAGAAACCATTTTATGGCTGACTTAAATCTAGTTAAAACACAAAGCAGTATATTTCAGTATGATTGCATCTAAGTGCAGTACCTGTTTACCATATCCAATAGGGAGCACTCAATGAAAGAAGTCGCATTGAGGAAGCAGTTAGATCATATTGTTTTTTGCCGTTAGCACTCAGCACTTTTATGTAACCTAGTAATCGTATATGATTGAAGCATGGCTGAATTGCTAAAAATCCATTGCACTGACAGTTGGAAAACTTTAGGATGTTAACTTGAATACTTAAGTCGGTTGCTGTGCTGGCGATTTGTCACTGGCAGCTACAACGTTAGTATTCAATCTATGAATTTAAATTTTAAAATATTGTTTCTTGAGCATTTAAATCCTTGCTAATTGTTGCTGCTATCATCCTAGGTTTGACTGTCTTAAAATCGGGATGCCTTTTTCTTTTTCTCTTTTTTTCTTTTTTTTTTTTTTATAATTTTTTGTTTTTCGTGTCCTCTGAGTTGTTGTCATGGCAAAGTGATTTGAGAGTGAATGTGTCTTAACCACTGGTTAGGTTAGTAAATATTGGCCAACCCTATTTCTTTAGCAGGTGCATTAACTTGCATGCTTTTCTTTGCTGCTCTACTTAATGATCTTGTTTGGTTGCCAATGGTGAAATTATTGACAATTAGTGGCACCATTCAGTTCTCTTGTATTGAATGCCATATTTCTGCTCAACCAATTAATGGGGCAACGCTTTCTTTTTCACTTCTTATTGTCCCTCTTTGATAATCATGTACAACTATCTCTTTTGTGGATTCAAAGGTATACATCTCTCTCTCTCTCTCTGTGGGCCTGATTTTTTTTTCTCCTTTGATATTATCAAGCCCTGGTGGACAACACTTTGTATCCTGTAAGGAAGTCTCGGCATACTTGCAATCATTCTTTGGATCTTGTGATACACAACAAATGACGCATAATGCAGGTGGCAACATTGAGCAGGTCCACATTGTAGCGTCTGAAAGTGTAAATAAATATTTGCTTCATAACTTTGTTGAATTTAACGTTGTCTAACAAACTTACAGTATATGCAACAGTATGCAGGTGCTAATGGGAACGCGGAAGGTCAGAGGCAATCTAGTGAATGTGAGAAGGCTATTGCCTTGCTGGGAATTGATAATATGGAGTTGGCAGAGGTTCAAATACATGACCTTTTTGAATGCCACAAATGTAACATGACATTTGATGACAAGGACACATATCTGCAGCACCTTTTGTCATTTCACCAGAGAACTACACGGAGGTATAGACTTGGTTCTTCTGTTGGTGATGGTGTAATAGTTAAAGATGGAAAATACGAATGCCAGTTCTGCCATAAGGTATTTCATGAAAGGCGTCGGTATAATGGTCATGTTGGAATCCATGTGAGGAATTATGTGAGAGGGATTGAAGAATCTCCTCTTGACAGAATGGCTTTGCAAAAGAGGAGTGAGTCTCCTAACAAAGATGAATTGCCTGCAATAATATCCAAAATGGATGCATTGATTGAAATAGCTCAGAATTCTATTCGAGAAACAGATTCTCCTGTTCCTAATTATGAACCCAATGCTGGGTTTACATCTAATCAACAGAATCTAGCTCCTAGTGAGGAACTTCTGGCTTCAGTTTCTGATTCTGAACTGAAATATGATTCTTCTCTCAGTGAACCAGATTTGGAATATGACATGATTGACAAATCTCAGGAATTGGAGTTACAAAAAAGTGATCATGTGATTGATAGAAGGATGGGGATCATTGATGATGCCAGTAATATTCTAGATGTTGAGGTAGATTCTTCATTTGCTAATGAGCGATGTGGTAATACATCTAAAGCGCTTGGTGCAACAGATTGTCTGGCAGTCTCCGCTGATGAAATGGGCAAGTCAGTCATTGAAAAGGAAAGAGGTACTGACTGCAATTCCCTTGCTCGATTGAGCAGTCAGAAAACTTGCAGCATTGATGATAATATGAATCTGGTTAATACCGACAAACAAGACCATAGTAAGACTGACAAAGTGGATAAAACAAAGAGCACTGAGATAGACATTAGCTTTGGAAGTAAGAACAGTGCTGCAGATAATATTGTACAAGATGCTTTACATCAACCTTTCGAAGAAGATGGACTTCAGCATGGAAGTCCAGAACCAGTGGTATCTGGATTACAACCATGCCATGGTTTTTCAGCACCCAATGTGAACTTGGATAAGGTATTTCTGGGATCCTTTTTTGTTTAGAGAATAGAATAATAGTTGTTTGTACTTTTGGAGATATAATATATTTTGGACCCTTAAGTGATATTTGAATGATTTTTTGTTTTCTTTTCTCTATATTAGGAATAGAAAAAAAAAATTTAAGAAAGAAAGATAGTGTATAAAGTGGGACTGAGAGTCTCTTCTTATTTTTGTAATTTAAACTGAGAGTCTCTTCTTATGTTTGTGATTTAAAGGTATGCTTAATGCTAAACTTGCGGCCTTCTAAACTTTTCCTATATCGTCTTACTTTTCTCAGAATTCAATCAATTAATTTGTCTCTTCTTCTCCTTCCTTTCCACTATGAAAAGCCCAGCAAAAAATATAACTTCATTACTGATATAGACTGTGAGATATCATTCTTTTCAATCATAGTGAAACATATTTTTGGTTAAGGTTGTAGAAATAAGAATTTGCATATTAAAGTAAGGTTGGTTCTTGATTTGTATTATTTTGCCATGGATATTGGTTGATTGCTATCTATACTTTCTGGACAGGGAGAAAATGAATTTAGTTCAGTGAACCAGAGGGAGGACAAAATAACAGGATTTGAGGAGTTAAGGTTGGAGGATATTGAGCAACTTAAATTTAGTTTTGGGACGGACCAAGAACCTCTCGCTCTGCCTGAGGGAACAATCAATATGGAAAATAATCCTGTGGAAGGGGCTTATGATACCTCAGTTCAGCTTGAATCAGAGGTTGTAGATACAAGTGGTGGACAACAGCTTACAACTGTTTGTGTATGGTGTGGAGTGGAGTTCAGCCATGAGGCTGTTAATACTGAAATGCAGTCAGATTCAGTTGGTTACATGTGTCCGACATGCAAGGCAAGAATCTCCAGGCAGCTTGATGTGCTGGGTGGTGGTCTCTCATGAATCTGTAGATGTAGGGTAATTTCAATTCTTTTAGATCTATCTTTTCAATTAAGAGTTTTCCATGTTTTTTATGCTTGTCAATTTATTTGTTTATTTGAAAAATGAAATAGTAATGTGTACGTAATTATTCTAGTGTCCTATATATGCATTTATTGCTGCTGGTTTTGTTAGATACATGGTCCTTGCCATGATAGATATATTTTGATAGAAATTACAAGTAATCTAGAATAGAGATAGATTTAGGATAGCAGCAAGTATTGTGTCTCTAAGTGCTAACCAAGCCCTGTGCATGACATTGTGAATGCCATTGGTATTTTCTTTTACTCAATTCGTAGTCTATTTTATGAAAGAAAAATCTGTCGTTTTTATTGGCAGTTGATGTGCTACTGATTTTTAATTTTGATAGCGTTTGCTTCTGTTTTACTTTGGTGGCAGATTGTGGATGGAAGATACTTGTATTGGAAAGTCCATGACTGTTTGAATTAAGAAGTTGATCACTGCATCTTTTTGTATGTATTAATGTATGTGCTTTCTGGATGTTACTGTCCATTTTTAGATTTTTCCTTTTCATCCTTGTATACTCGTTCTTTTCTTCTCAAAGACCAACAATGAAGGCCTATAGGATGTATACAGTAATTATCATAATCTGTTCTTTTTTCAGCGCATGCTTCTACTGTGGGGTCTGCAAATCAAAAGCTGTATTTAAATTAAGTTTAGTAGATATATATGTTATTATATATTGTTCTTACACCTTGTTCCTTTCGAAACTATGATTATATTTCATGAATCATCACTGGCCACAAGCTTGAATTCTTGAAGAAAAGTGCTACAGATATTTAATGGAGCTGATGTGTGTGCTTCCATGGATTGAGGGGTAGAGCTAGAGTATTGGATTCTTCTTGCATTATGCTGTGGTGGAATAAAGTCAGGAAGGGATGAGAAAAGTTTTTTTTTTTTTTCCGTAAAAAAAAAAAAAAAAAGAGAGAGAAAGGAAAAGATAAAGATATAGATGAAGATGTGGCTAGGCATATGGAATGTACAATTGATGGTAATGCATTTTGATGATTAACATATTTCTTGGATTTACTATAATCAAGAAACTTTGGCTCCGAAATGCAGGTTGAATTTTTTTATATGAAAATTGACCAATTTAATCTTTGTTCGTGAGCTTTTATAATAAAGGTATCTTACTATAAAAATTATATTTTGACTTTTTGAGGTAATTTTTTTTTCCAGAAGCTGAGGTAATCTCTCAAAAAGGATGGAAATGCTTTTTCATTTGTAATTTTATTATTAATTGTAATTGAGGGTATTATTACTATAAAATGTTAAAATTGGGATAAAATTGATAGAAATATCAAAATATAGTTAAATTGTCAGAAGCTTATAAAAACGTTGGTAGTATTTCGATACATTTGGCATTCAGCTAATAAAAACATTAGCATTGATTAATTCCTCACAGATAGGCATTAATACTGCCAAAGCGAATCACTCCCGTACATCCTTTTGATCTTATCATGATCTCGTTCCTGTATTTTACTGTTCAACTTTTCTATATCAATATGCCTCCACTTGCTTCAACCAGACAAACCTAAAATACGAAAATTTCACGATGATAGAAACTATAATTATCAAATGTTGTTCCTGTCAGAACCATTTTTGGGTAGCAAAAGGTGCCAAAACAAGTAGATGTATAGCCTGCAAGCGTGTTAATACCCTTCCAGGCAACGTACAATCAAGAGTGTTTTTTATTAAAGACCCTAAAGTGACTACCGCTAATTCCAAAGAAGAAATACTACCAAGAAAGAGAGCAGTTCTTTGTGGAGTGAGTTACGATCAGAAGTACAAGTTGAAGGGAACTATTAACGACGTCAAGGACATGAGAAATTTGCTTATTTCTAACTTCAGGTTTCCACAAGATTCCATTCTGCAACTTACAGGTAACTTCCTGGAATTCTTGATGATCCATATACTGAACTAGTTGCAACTTAAAGATTTTGTTTACCAGTGGCTAAAAGATGAAGGATTATGTTAGTTTTTTAAAAATTATGTAGATGAGGAACAAGACCCTGAACTAATTCCAACGAGAAAGAACATTGAGAAGGCATTGAAATGGCTTGTAGAGGGTTGCCGTTCCGGCGACTCATTGGTTTTTTACTTTGCTGGACATGGGTCACAAGAGGATGATAGTGACGGGGATGAGATTGATGAACTTGATGAAACGATTTGCCCACTTGATTTTCAAGTGAAGGGAAAGATCGTTGATGATTATATAAATTCTGTAATTGTTAGACCTCTTGTTGAAGGTGTCACACTTCATGCCATCATTGATGCTTGTCATAGCGCAACAATGCTAGATCTTCCTTTTATGTGCAATGCAAAAGTGTAAGTTTATCAACTAGGCTTAGTTTGGTTTGCATGTAATATTACTATTCTCTTTTTTTTTTTCTCATTTTTCCTTTTTCTTGCTTAAACTTGAATATGAATAGGAAGAAGTGGGTGGAGAATCCTCCTCCATCAGGGGCCAATAAGGGCACAAGTGGTGGATTGGCCATTTGTATAAGTGCCTGTAGAGATGATCAAAAAGTTGTTGATTCATCTGTGAGTGTTTTTGATTTTGTAAATATTTATTTATTGGAGATTTAGGATGGAGGTAACATTTTGTTTTGGGTAAATTTACGTGCAGGCTTTATCTGGAAAGGGAAACCTGACCTATAACTTAATTCAAGAGATAAAGGAAAACCCTGGATTGACATATGATGCCCTAATTACATCTGTTCAGAATAACATTGACCAAGCTATTGAAGCACCAGGCTTTAAAACCTGGTTTCTAAGGAAATTTTTTAAGAATTCTTTTTTACAGGTAAACAGGTTTTTGTTTTTTTTTTTTATTTGAATGATCAATTTTGATGAATGCTTTTACTAAATTGGTGATTGCAGGAGGTTCAACTCTCATCTTCGGAAAAGTTTGACATTTACCGTAAGGAATTCAAATTGTAGTCTATGAGTGATTACACTTATACATCACTTTTGTCTTTTTTCCTCATTACTGTACATTATATATTATATAAACTAACAAAATTAACAAATTAATTACGCAAATAATTTAATAAAAACTATTCATTGTATCAAACTATTAAAAACCATTTGGATATTTATTCTCTTTTTTCACAATTTCATATATTTTCATTAAATAAATTAAATTGAAATATAAAATTACGGGTATTTTCAGATTTCTCGTTGCAGTATAAAATTATTCAGCAATAATATATGTAATTGTCACAATATTAATGGTTTTTGGCTCTAATATTTCTTTCGCATGCCAATAATATAGTGGTGGTGGTAGAGTGGTGGAATGGCAGTGAAAATGATTGGTGAAGGGTGATATGCTAATTACATTATATATTTATAAATAAATATAAAAATAAAATGATAATTATATTTAATAAATATTTTTAACTATATGACCAAACATTATAATTTAATGTAATTATATTTCATTACAATATATTTTTTATTGCATCCAATTAAATACAACCTTTATTTATTTATTAGATATGAATTGGATAAATATACCCTAAAATAAGGATAATATCTAAAATAATACATAACATAACATATCTAATTCTACCAATTTCTTTAAGTTTAATGTGCTTTGGTCTAAATTTTTTTTAATTTAACATTCTTTGGTTAAGTTGATATGGGTTTTGCTGTTAAGATTTGTTAAGTTTTTTTCTAAAATTATTATTAATAAAATAAAATTTGCTGATAAAAGAAAAAAATATATTAAGACATACCACTATATTATGTTTTGGTATTTGCGTGAGGCTCTCTCTTAAACTAACTCAATTAATAAATATTTTATATTTAAGAGGATTCGAACTTCAAATTTCTCATTCTGTATATTTATTTAGAGGATGAGACTGGACCACTATTAATTATTAATTATGATAGACATTAAAAAATTTTAAATAGAATAAAATGGAAAGTTTTCAATGTGGATATGAAAACAAGATTTAACATTTGTAAAAGGAAACCGATATATTTGAAACGCGTTGCATTAATTAAATAAATATTTTCTGTAGTATTTTATTTGCTTGTTATTCTTTTATTGGATGTTTCAAAATATTTGTAAAATTTTTAAATTTAGATATATAAATAATTAATTTTTTTATAATAATTTTTATGATTATTTATTACATGAATGATTTTTATAAATATTTTGATGAGTTAAAGGTAAACAACGGTAAAATAATTTCAAACAAAATAAAATGAAATGAGTACAATTTATTAATATTCAAATAAATAATAATTCATTAATAAAAAAATACATAATTTCTTATATATTCTAATAACATTAGTTAAATATTTAACGTTAATATCGTCGCTAAAACCCTATGAGTTGTGATTCAGTTAATAACATATACTAATGTCACGACCCAAAACCGTGGGCCAGACCGGCACTAGGACCTAGGTAAGCTTAAGGCACCCGAGGCCCATAGTAAGCCTAAACTATCACAACTCATCCCTATTATCATTTGACTATCGGAATAGTAAGCCCATATTATGACATTTTTTTTTTATAAGACAATCAGAGTTATTAATTAT